>NW_025567684.1:0-78987 GCF_020424385.1 Procambarus clarkii
TAGTAAATGCCATTTATTTTGCAAAATTATTACGAGATCTATTATACTAATAACGGTAAATAAATAATAAATAGTAAATAAATCAATACTTACTCAATTTTGTCTATTATGTAGCAAAGAAGCAGGTCTACGGAAGGCTTTTCTGTTGAGTTCGAAGCCCAGATTACTCGTGGTCTCTGAAATAAGTTAAGATTATAAGTATAAAATTTATAAAACCAATAATAAATCCGGTATTGCTCAATTTCAGATGCAGACGTACTGAATGATATATCAGACTGTCAGCATGGTATTCGATCTGGAAGGTCCAGTGTAACGAATTTGCTCAGTTTCTATGATCGAGCCACAGAGATCTATAAAGAATTCTGATCAAGAAAGAGATCTAGGGGTGGTTTTAAATACTAAAACTATAACCTGAGGATCATATTAAGAACATTCTGCGAGGGGGCCTATGCTACACTTTTTAACTTTAGAATTGCTTTTAAATACATAGGTCAAAAAGTTTTAAAAGTTTTAAAAGTTTTTAAACCTCTCGTGTATCATGAGTGTGTTAAAGCTTCAGATGGTGCATTCAGATGATGAATATTACCTAGTTCCTTCATCTGGGAAGAATGAACACATATTGGTGCATTCGGATGATAAAAACTAACTACTGTAGTTCAATTGATCAACAGACTGTATATCATATGCAGACTGTGGATCTGCGGGCCACTCCAAACAACAGCCTGGTGGACCAAGCTCCACCAGGCCTAAAGCACAAAGTGATATAGATGTGATAGAGAAACTAGGTCAAATGGAGGAGTAGGTCTGTATATTAAACAGCACCTGACGTGCACAGAGCTACTAAACTCAATGTGGTGGTAGAGTGGTGGGGGGGGGGGGGGAAACATTGCAGAAAAAAACAAATACAATTTGGTCAACAAAACAGCATTGTTTAAAATAGAAGACATGGGTTGTCCTTTTGGGGGTAAGGTAGGTTACATTGAGTTAATTAGTTAGTACTTAGTTTTTATCTTAAACTGGTTGGGAGAGGTACAGTGTTGCTGTGCTGGTGAAAGAACACCTAAAGGTAAATTAAATAATGATTGCGAATCCACAAGAAGTTGACATAATATCGCTAGAGATCTGCAATCAGGATGATAAACTTTCCTTAAAGAATTTGACAAACACTTGCTGATAGGACATGAAGTAAATGAAATGTATGTCAAGTTTTGTGAAATATTTGATAAAAGCACAACAAATTTGTACCAAAGGAGAGATGCAGAACTAGGAAAGGGGTTTGTTCAACAGAAATTGCGAGAGGGCCTGAGACCCAAACACACACAAATGGAATCATATATAGCAAGAGGCCAAACCCCCAAACATACAAGCGATGCAAAGATGCGAGAAACAGCAGCAGCATTAAGGAGAGGGACTTAAGGACCATAAATAAAGTGTGAAAATAAACTCGAGTAAATTTTTTTAACTACTCTCGACAGTGAAGAAAAACAAATATTCAGACGATTTGTGTTAGAATCATTAATCTTACACTTTCGGTCATATTCAACAACACAAATACATACACACACATTCCTGTTGCTGTAGCAAGTGAAGAATTACACACACAGATCACAATAACGTGATGCATCAAATGAACAAATCCACAAGGGCCGTGACGAGGATTCGAACCTGCGTCCGGGAGCATCCCAGACACTGCCTTAATCGACTGAGCTACAACAGGGTAAAAGGGTTGAAACCGAAGTTCTACTGAACTTACTGGATCCCATAGCCTCTCCGAGGCACAAACCAGGCTTTTACACAACCCCCCCCCCCTGCACCCGAGCTATGTCAACAGGCCGTTCTCCCTCTTCGCCCTTACATCATCACACACAGATCACAATAACGTGATGCATCAAATGAACAAATCCACAAGGGCCGTGATGAGGATTCAAACCTGTGTCCGGGAGCATCCCAGACACTGCCTTAATCGACTGAGCTACGACAGGGTAAAAGGGATGAAACCAAACTTCTACTGAACTTCCTGGATCCTTTTACCCTGTTGTAGCTCAGTCGATTTAGGCAGTGTCTGGGATGCTCCCGGACGCAGGTTCAAATCCTCGTCACGGCCCTTGTGGATTTGTTCATTTGATGCATCACGTTATTGTGATCTCTGTGTGTGATGATGTAAGGGCGAAGAGAAAGAACGACCTGTTGACATAGCTCGGGTGCAGGGGGAGGGTTGTGTACAAGCCTGGTTTGTGCCTCGGAGAGGCTATGGGATTCAGTAAGATCGTCCTTCCTTTCTTCCCTAGAATCTGGATGTAGCAGGTGCTCAATTGTCAAAAGTGAAAAATTGGGTTTGTCTTCCGAATGCACCATATCAGTAAATTTTTTAATAATCTTTTAAAAATAGTAAATGCCACTATTTTTGCAAAATTATTACGAGATCTATTATTCTATAGAATAATGCATATAAATGCATATATGCATATAAATACAAAACAAGTAAATGTAAATAATTTTACCTTGCACCTAGATCCACCAAGCCTGTATGGCGCGCGCTTCAGTACTTCGGAAATCTAGAACTATCTTGAATCTCTAATCTGCAATGAAACAATACATATTATTGCACTTACCAAAACATGGATGAATGTAGAAAATACAGAACTATTAGCTGAATATCAAATAAATGGATTTAATCTATTTCACACAGATAGATATATTAGACCGTGTATATTAGGTAATACCTAACATACACGCCTCCACACACACTACATTTGAAATGTAGTCTCAAAAGACTACATTTCAACAGCAAAGATTACTCCATAAAAAAATAATTAAATTATTGACCAACATGAGAGAGGGTTAGCCAACATGAGAGGGTTGTGTTGATTGCCTGAAAATATTTAAATTGTTTAATGTATTGAATGGCATTTTTCAAGTTACAACATTTTTTAAATTACTGAACTAGGTTCTAGGCTTTGCTAGGCTTAATTCAATTATTACAGATAAGCCTAACCTAGCCTAGAACCCAGTGGGTTTTCTTCCTATTGGGGAGTGTTGTACATGCCTCGCCTCCACATACACACTAGCACAGCCAGGCCTCGCCTCCACATACACACTAGCACAGCCAGGCCTCGCCTCCACATACACACTAGCACAGCCAGGCCTCGCCTCCACATACACACTAGCACAGCCAGGCCTCGCCTCCACATACACACTAGCACAG
This sequence comes from Procambarus clarkii, assembly GCF_020424385.1. NCBI lineage: Eukaryota > Metazoa > Arthropoda > Malacostraca > Decapoda > Cambaridae > Procambarus > Procambarus clarkii. Next base: position 3,206 of record NW_025567684.1, read on the forward strand.
CCAGGCCTCGCCTCCACATACACACTAGCACAGCCAGGCCTCGCCTCCACATACACACTAGCACAGCCAGGCCTCGCCTCCACATACACACTAGCACCGCGCCCACTCAGCCACACATACACAAGCACAGCCAGGCCTCGCCTCCACATACACACTAGCACAGCCAGGCCTCGCCTCCACATACACACTAGCACAGCCAGGCCTCGCCTCCACATACACACTAGCACAGCCAGGCCTCGCCTCCACATACACACTAGCACAGCCAGGCCTCGCCTCCACATACACACTAGCACAGCCAGGCCTCGCCTCCACATACACCAGCACAGCCAGGCCTCGCCTCCACATACACACTAGCACAGCCAGGCCTCGCCTCCACATACACACTAGCACAGCCAGGCCTCGCCTCCACATACACCAGCACAGCCAGGCCTCGCCTCCACATACACACTAGCACAGCCAGGCCTCGCCTCCACATACACACTAGCACAGCCAGGCCTCGCCTCCACATACACACTAGCACAGCCAGGCCTCGCCTCCACATACACACTAGCACAGCCAGGCCTCGCCTCCACATACACCAGCACTGCCAGGCCTCGCCTCCACATACACCAGCACTGCCAGGCCTCGCCTCCACATACTCACCAGCACAGCCAGGCCTCGCCTCCACATACACCAGCACTGCCAGGCCTCGCCTCGCCTCCACATACACCAGCACTGCCAGGCCTCGCCTCCACATTTAAACCAACCAAGCCCACAAATACGTTAACATGGACCAGCATTACACCGTCTAACATACTCTGTCAGATGTAACAACTAAATTTGTGAATTCAAGACCAAATCTATTGTATAACACAGTGTTAGTACGAGAAAAACATTACTTACATTCGAAGCCGTGTTTTAAAATGGCGGCGGTCTTGTACTGACGCTCCAAACTGTGTGTTCGTTTGCGTATGATGAACGTGTGACAATTTACTACAACAATTATTTAATTATTCTTATTCTTTATTTTAATATTTTTAGGGTACATGAAATTTCAAACTTATTTGCACACAATAATATAATTGCATTGTCATAACCTTTATATATTACGGAAAATACGATGACATGAACGAAGTCAAAGTAAAGTTGAAGTCAAAGTCATTCGCCGAACGTATTAGTCATTTTTTTTCTCCCAAACGATAGGGGATAACAAATCCACAGAGAATATAAGTGTACAGTAAAGTCAATTTTATTCAGGAAAGTACATACATAGTTGATTTACAAACATAATGTTGGATTTATAGATAGAGCTAGTGCATACAATACCTAAAGCCACTATAGTAGCCATATAGCATTTCAGGCAACCGGGCAGTATATATGGACCCCTTACTCAAATCTCTGAATATGTTAGATATTAAGTCCCTGCACATACTCTCATGTGTATTTTATATATATAAAACGCTGCACTGTAATGTCAATCCTGACCTTAAAAGCTTCCTAGAAGGTTGTAACAGATCCCATGAGCACCACACCAGAAACAAATACCTATTTGATATTCCAAGAGTACGACTTAGTCAAACTAGAAATGCTTTACAAATCAAGAGACCTCGAATGTGGAATGACCTTCCCAATTATGTTAAAAACTGTACCTCTCCCAACCAGTTTAAGATAAATAAAGATAAATTTATAAGTTAAGAAAAATTCCACAAATCAACAACCCTGTTACTGACCCTGTATTTACCCAAGTCTTTCCTAAATCTAAACTTATCCAATTTATACCCATTGTTTCGTGTTCTATCTTGTGTTGACAATTTTAATACCCTATTAATATCCCCTTTGTTATATCTATTCAGGAAATTGTGGTTGATCTCGAACCCATTGATAATGTGACGACTTATACAGAATTTTGTAACTATATCATCAAGATTGTAACCAGCTTAGCTAAATGTAGTGTGGGGTTCAGTCCCTAAGCCCATATATGTGCCTCTCTAACCATTTAGGTTACAGGGCAAAAACATAAAAACAAAGGTAACTGCAGAAGGCCTATTGGCCCATACCAGGCAGCTCCTATCTATAACAGATAAACACTAAGTACTACCTAATTAACTCAATGTAACCTACCAACCTAACCCCCAAAATGTCAATCCATATCTTTTATTTTAAACAATGCTGTTTTGTTGACCAAATTGTATTTTTACTCTTTTTCTGTCATGTTTCTCCCACCCCTGTTTTTTCCCTTTTTTCTTATTTTTTTCTCAACATAATTCATACTTTAATTAGGCGGATCAGGACATCACCTGATCAAACACATCAAACATCGTTTGACCACCATCAAACACACACATTTCGTGTGCGTTTGACGCTCACTGATATGTACCAGCGTTGTTTTATATATGGTGCTATTCTATCTTACGCTTTGTTGCTCTTTTTTACCTACGGGCTCATAGAACATTCTATTGCGAAAACATTGGCACAAAAATGAATGACGTACATACAGTAATAATGTCAGGACAGTGAAATAATTATAAACTTTCAAAGCGCTGTATCGCCCATGTGTCGTCTTGTCACCAATACTGGGTAACAGTTCCGCCACTTCCCACACTCTTGCGGGTGGGCAGCGACCATTATTCTACGTTTATATTCATATCACCGTGTTGGGAATTTCATTGCGAGTACATTGATACCACAATTAACGCTGTAGGACAAGTGTGGAAGTGATAACAATCCCAAGAGTAAAACATTTTGTTGCTCTTGGGCACTCACGGCGAGTCATCTACGTAGGTATTTATTGGGTGCTGGTATTCATATAACTTTTGGTGACCGTTTTTGCTGATGTTCTTCTAGAGAATGTTATTGCGAACACGTTGGTACCAAAATGAAATACATAGCTCGAGAACTAAGGTCAGGAGAGTAAAAAGAGTATACACATTTTTGTTTTGACGCTTAATTAAGGTTATTGTGAGTACTCATCGCCTGCCTAGAAACTGGAACTAGTAATTCCATCTATCATCATACTATCATACAAGAGGAGCCACACATCTATGGATCATCCAATAAAATCAGCAGACTTCTAGATGTTACTACTGCTCGGCTTAGACTCGGTTACAAGTATCTCTGGGAATTCTCATTATCTGCTGATGTAGACCTGACCAAATGTAAACTGTGTCAACAAAATTATTCGCACACCCTCCGTCACTATGTGATGGAGTGCGAAAAGATACATGAATTTAGAGACAATTCTATAACCAATGTTCCAGCGATGTGTCAATATTTCATTCAAATGATCTGCTACCAGAAATTTTAGCCAAATATCCCCAGTTTGCTAACTGTAGATAACAACTAAGTGATTGTAACCTATCCACCGCTGCCCACTGGATGGGGGGCGGTGTGCAGGACAAACATATAAATTTTGATACTAGCTCTCCACATATGTCAGTTGCTTAACACTTTAGTGCGCGCGGCACTAGCTGGAAAACCAAGCGGGTTGTGCGCGCGGCGTTCTGGGCGCTCAAGCGTAAACACAAAAAAGTTTATAATCTTTTCACGCTCCTAACCTCAATTCTCAAGCTACGTTTTTCATTTTGGTATCAATGCGTTGGCAATAAAATTCTCTACAAGATCATATGCATAAAATGTCACCGAAGCATTTGGTATCCCACCACGAAGTAAATAAACACGAAGATGACTCGCCGTGACACCCAAACAGGAAGTAAATGTTCATACTCTTTCGTTTGTTGCCAGCCTCACAGTCATCCTACAGCGCTCATTTTGATATCACTGAACTCGCAATAAAATTCCCCACCCAGACATATGCCTATCAATGTCTAATTATGGTATCGGGTGACCCGCACGAGTGTGGGAACTGGGCGAAGCGTTAGCCGTGATTTCAGCAGGGACGACACTGTTGGGATGCAGTGCTTTGAATGTTTATACTTATTTAACTGTCCTGACATTATTTCTGAAGCTACGTATTTCATTTTTATAGCAATGTGTTCGCAATAGAAAGTTCTATAAGAACATGGGTAGAGTTGGCCAACACAGCGTCAAATAAATTTGCGGCGAATAAAATCTTACGCGTGTTTGTACCCGTGAGCGTCAAAAGTTTTTACTTTGCTCATGTTTTTCAAGTTTATACTTGTTTCACACCGTTTTTTTTTTGTATAGTGTTCGGAATAAAATTCCCTACACAGACATATGCATATCAAATACAATTTCTTGGAATTCACAGCTGTAGAGATGACGGAAAACACACAACCGGAACCCGCTCTTGACACTCCAACTCACACCCGCAACACCCACAAAAAAAGTTTCTCTTGTTTCATGTATACTTACTTTAGTTTTCGTGCTACAGTTCTCATTTAGGTATCAAAATATTCCTAAGAAAATAGACTACAATACTGAAACAATCTAAGACAATTATGTGTACTTACCAAAGCAAAGACGATTGTAGTAAAATAAGTTGAGCATTTTATCTCCACTCCACCTCCTTCAGGTACTGATTCCTGAAGTTGCTCAACAGATGTTCCTAGGTGGAGTGAAGCTGATGTAGGTGGTTATTTCTTGTCCACCCAATACACCCTTTTCCTGTGATAAGTGGTGTAATTACAAGGTATGACGCAAAGTGGAACATCGCATGTCTTGCACGCTATACCAGTTTCCTTCCTGATACCCGACTTTGAACACACTTCACACCTGCGACGTTTGGGGATTTTTACCAGCTCATGTTTCAATTTATAGTTCAGGCGAGTCTCTGCTATAACAACACGTCGCTGTTGTCTCTGGGTTGGCAATAAACTACTGTCTGAATCGTCGCTCTCACTATTGTTTTCAAACACTAATGTGGAATATGAATTATCTTCATCAGATTCAGCTTCAGCACTAGGTGTAGACGTGAAGAGAGGGCGCCTCACACCCGACGGGCCAGGTGTTGACGGGTCAGCAGGAGGATACACAGGACCAGTGTCATGATTTATGTCTGGAGCATGAACTAGATGTGGAGATGGTGTAGTTGTTGCAGGCCACTCTGCCTTGTCAAATTTCAATAAAGACCAAATAGCAACTTCATGGAACTAGAGCAGAGTTAGTTTCCTTCGATCATCTGTGTTGGCCTTGTACAATGCATGTACAATGCATTGAGTAAAGACCAAATAGCAACTTCATGGAACTAGAGCAGAGTTAGTTTCCTTCGATCATCTGTGTTGGCCTTGTACAATGCAACCACAAGTTGACATTGAATGTGAATTAACAATGAGACAAGTAAGATTTATACTAATACATTTATACTAACTCTGTTGAGCGTTGACCATTTATACATCAAATCTGTTGATGTGAGCACTTTAGTTTAGTCTGCCGTTTAAAGAAAAAAAGAGCATATCAATGGTATATCACAGAAAACGAATTTATCATAAACTCATGTATTTGTCTTATCATATTGAACTGCATTCATATTTTTAATATATAACAATATGAATATACAAATTTCTGTAAATCCCCTACCTTGTTGGAATCTGTGGAAATGAATGAGCAAATGTGCTGGCTGAAGGCGCTGAAGGAAACCACATTGGTTTCATTTTGGATACAAATGTCCATGGAGATTCAAAATGGAAACTAATTATATAGTTGAACCTGCAGAGACGAGTTTAAGAATCTGTGTTGAGAGTGATGGACACAGCCTTCACAATTATACTTCAGAGAATGTAAACATCTAAGAGTCATTAGAAATATGTGTAGAATAATAAACCCTACATTGTTTGAGTTAGGGAAAACACCATTTGTGATATATAGATACTATAGCTGTTCCTAAAGATTCACCCTTTTTTGCACCAGCAAGATAACATATAAGATTTTAAGAGTTGACGAATGTTAATATTCTTGTTTGATAAACTGTGAACTTGAGACATAGTTAATAAGAACATATTAACACAACAAAATGTTTTCAGAATCTTTAACACCACTTTCCAGCAACTTATATAATTTATATAAATTATTTTAGAGAATAATACATAAATTATATATTTAAACATGATATAGTGTTTAGTGGAATGTATAAGGAGTCAAATTGTGTTAAAAAGAGCAATTTTTAGAAAATTTGGAAAAATACTTTTTTCTGTTCAAATTATAACTAAATGGATTTTAAAGGTTTCACTCAGCCAATATATATCATTCACAATTTATTAATGAATTTTACAAAAAAACACCATAAATTTTATATTTAAACATGTAAAAACTATTTGTTTTACATTTGGAAGAAAATAATTGTAGAAAAACAATTTATAATTAAACCTTTGTGTTTGGATTTTTTGAGTAAAAGTTTCTCAAAGGCTCTCCTGCACCATTCTCAATGCAAATCATTCCCACACCTATGGGAAGAGATAGGCGAACGTTGTGTAGATGATTTGTGTTTGCTGGGATGGGGGATTAGGGAGGGCTTCGGGTGGTGGGGGAGAAGGGAGATCCTGGGGAATGGGGGAGTAGAGGGAGGGTGCCCAAGGTGAGCACCTTGGGCACCAAGGGATGAGGGATGGAGAACATCTATTGGGTGTAGGATGGGGGAGGTTCTTCTTTCATTGTGTCTGTTGAGCTGCTTGTGGAGGGTTCTCCACTCCCCTCTGGGATTGTAGGGCTTGGGGTTGTTGCTTCCTGATTCCTTTCGCTCTCCCTGTGTTCCTACCTCACGGCTGCTGCCTAATTCTGTCGTCCCTTGTCATATCCCTCTGCAGTAATAGTCTTTAGAACTTCTGTACATTTGGTAGTCTGCTCTTCCTTGCTTCCTTCCTCTTTTGTTCTTTCGCTCGTGAATACCACCTTTATCACTCGGTCTCTGTCCTTGTTGTACCGTCCGATCCTGAAAACCTTTTCAATATTTTGGTCAGCCCTCTCCATCTTTACCCTTTTAAGGATCTCATTAACTTCAATTTTGTCCTTGCCTCTCCTTTCCACTGGACTGGTCCCTGTTTGCTCGCCTACTATTACTACTGCTCAGCTGGCTTGTACATCTCTCTGCTTCCTGAGAAGAAGCCACTTCCATGGCAACTTCACTAACTGCAGACCTAGCTTCAAGGGCTCTTTTTAAACAATTCTGCAAATGAGAGTTGTTTTATAGAAGTCCCCTCAACAGAAACCTCACCATCTCCCTAAGGGATAGTTTTTGTCTAGTATTAGGGAGGAGTCTCCTTCATGCTTCTTATCTCCTTCTTTGCTGCCTTTAGTTCATCCTGCAGGTTGATTACTGTCTCCCTCATTACCCACAGTCCTTCACTGAATTCATCCCACATTTGCTGGAATGCTCATCTAAACTAGGCTTCCTGTTCCTACCCCCTTCCCATCCTGAGTTTGTCCCTACCATAGAGAGACGATAGAGAGAGCGGGGGAAAGTTGAGAGAAAGAGAGAGAGACGAGAGAGAGAGTTGGAGAGAGAGAGAGAGAGAGAGAGAGGGAGAGAGAGAGAGAGAGAGAGAGAGAGAGAGAGAGAGAGAGAGAGAGAGAGAGAGAGAGAGAGAGAGAGAGAGAGAGAGAGAGAGAGAGAGAGAGAGAGAGAGAGAGAGAGAGAGAGAGAGAGAGAGAGAGAGAGAGAGAGAGAGAGAGAGAGAGAGAGAGAGAGAGAGAGAGAGAGAGAGAGAGAGAGAGAGAGAGAGAGAGAGAGAGAGAGAGAGAGAGAGAGAGAGAGAGAGAGAGAGAGAGAGAGAGAGAGAGAGAGAGAGAGAGAGAGAGAGAGAGAGAGAGAGAGAGAGAGAGAGAGAGAGAGAGAGAGAGAGAGAGAGAGAGAGAGAGAGAGAGAGAGAGAGAGAGAGAGAGAGAGAGAGAGAGAGAGAGAGAGAGAGAGAGATAGAGAGAGAGAGAGAGAGAGAGAGAGAGAGAGAGAGAGAGAGAGAGAGAGAGAGAGAGAGAGAGAGAGAGAGAGAGAGAGAGAGAGAGAGAGAGAGAGAGAGAGAGAGAGAGAGAGAGAGAGAGAGAGAGAGAGAGAGAGAGAGAGAGAGAGAGAGAGAGAGAGAGAGAGAGAGAGAGAGAGAGAGAGAGAGAGAGAGAGAGAGAGAGAGGAGAGAGAGAGAGAGAGAGAGAGAGAGAGAGAGAGAGAGAGAGAGAGAGAGAGAGAGAGAGAGAGAGAGAGAGAGAGAGAGAGAGAGAGAGAGAGAGAGAGAGAGAGAGAGAGAAGAGAGAGAGAGAGAGAGAGAGAGAGAGAGAGAGAGAGAGAGAGAGAGAGAGAGAGAGAGAGAGAGAGAGAGAGAGAGAGAGAGAGAGAGAGAGAGAGAGAGAGAGAGAGAGAGAGAGAGAGAGAGAGAGAGAGAGAGAGAGAGAGAGAGAGAGAGAGAGAGAGAGAGAGAGAGAGAGAGAGAGAGAGAGAGAGAGAGAGAGAGAGAGATAGATAGAGAGAGAGAGAGAGAGAGAGAGAGAGAGAGAGAGAGAGAGAGAGAGAGAGAGAGAGAGAGATGGGGGAACAAGAGAGAGAAGAGCATAGATAAAATGTGTATGTGTGTGTGCGTGTGTGTGTACTCACCTAGTTGTGCTTGCGGGGGTTGAGCTCTAGCTCTTTGGTCCCGCCTCTCAATCGTCAATCAACAGGTGTACAGGTTCCTGAGCCTATTGGGCTCTATCATATCTAGACTTGTCATGCGTATGGAGTCAGCCTCCACCACATCGCTTCTTAATGCATTCCATTTGTCAACCACTCTGACACTAAAAAAATTCTTTTTAATATCTCTGTGGCTCATTTGGGCACTCAGTTTCTACCTGTGCCCCCTAGTGCATGTGCCCCTTATGTTAAACAGCCTGTCTTTATCAACCCTGTCGATTCCCTTGAGAATCTTGAATGTGGTGATCATGACCCCATGCTCCCCCTTACTCTTCGGTCCTCCAGGGTCGTAAGGTGCACTTCCCGCAGCCTTTCCTCGTAACTCATGCCTCTTAGTTCTGAGACTAGTCTAGTGGCATTCCTTTGGACTTTTTCCAGCTTCGCCTTGTGCTTGACAAGTACAGGCTCCATGCTGGGGTTGCATACTCCAGGATTGGTCTTACATATGTGATGTACAATATTGAGTGGTGTGTGTGTGTGTGTGTACTCACCTATTTGTACTCACCTGTTTGTGCTTGTGGGGGTTAAGCTTTGGCTCTTTGGTTCCGCCTCTCAACAGATCAATCAACTGGTGTGTTATACTCAAATTCTATGTCAGTTGAAATGTAACCAATCACAGGCAAGTAGGCCTCTGACGTCATGCCAGACAGAGGAGCATCAGCCATTGCTCCCAGCAGCCTCAGTTCTCCTCACAGACTCAGAGTAGGTGGACCTCAGCTAGGCAGATATATACCTTGTTGTCTCGGTCAATAAATATATACAGAAGCGACTACTGTATCTACATTCTACCCGAACAAGGCAAACGAATACTGGTAGCAGCAGTGGGATCCAGAATTTTTTTTCTGGAAACTAAAATTCAAGTACCCAGCATCGCCGTGTGTTTCACATTACAACCGCCATCAGCCGCCTCCACAAGCCGCCATCCTGCCACCCACGCATCATATATTGTGCCAGACCGGGGTCCTGCCATCAACCACTACTCCAGGCCAACGTTTCAGAAGTAAGGGTCAATATTTTCCTGTGAGAACGCTCATTCATCAGTGAGGAGGAAGGAAGCTTCCCGCGTCAGCCATTTTTGAATCTCGCGCCACCAAGTGGGAACCACCTGGACCCACCACCACCACCGCCGCCCAAGCTGACAGTATCAAGCTTTGTGAGTGTTCAAGCTACTGAAATCGTCGTCAGCCATCGTCGCAAGTATCAACTGATTATTCCATCGTCGTCATCAGAATTTATCTTCATGCTTCCAGCATCAACAGCGTGTGGGGTCCTCCCTCGAGTTTCGCGCCACCACCGCCAGGAGCGCTGCCATCGCACCAGTTTGTAAACACGCCTCACATGTGCCTCTTCAGATCTTCACGACGTTCCTCCTACTTTGGCTACTGGTGATCCTCATGAATTACAACCCTGAGATAAGTAATTGCTACTTGAGAACAACGTGCCAAGCGCTAAAACGTGTCTTACATAATAATATGAATAATATCCTGTGAATTAACCATTCAGTGACTTGTTAAATATTGGAGCTGGTTCAGTACTCCACTCCCCACAGTTTTCTTGTGTGATTTCAACATTCCTGCTTCTTACAGTAATTTCATTGAATTTTAATTGTTCTCCTAGAGTGTTATTGGTAAATTCAAATTCCAGTGCAGTAAGAAATCCTTGTTTTAGTAGCAGTTAAGGATTTGTGCAATATAATTTTTTTTTAATTCCTCCAGGCATAAAATTGAAATTTATTCCTTCAACATTTCATATTATAATTTTTTTACCATAGCAGTTATATACATTCCTGTGTCCAGTTTATGTGCTACATCCATTTTTCTTGCATTGCCACTTGTTGTGTTGAATCTTTTTAATTAAATTTTGCAATTGCATTTTACAGTTTTTATTCTCAATTGCTGTGCTTAGTCTGGTTTATTTAATTTACATACATCTAATTCCAGTCATTTTTAATGAAAGATTGCTAAATTTAGTTTACAATTGCTTGTTCTTAATTATTTTCTTGCCTAGCCCAATTTAATAATTTTATTTCTGCCATTTTTTTACTTTAGCCAAGTTGATATTTTTTTGAGTGTTTATTTTTGTGTATACTATTTCTGATGCCAGGTGCACTTAATTATAATCTGCGTTCAAATATTACTTCCACGGCTGTGACAATGCCTACCACTGTTGAAACCCCTTCAGACTCAACAGGAACAGTTGCTCGTCCCAATGGCCAGAGATCAGCTCAGGAAATGGCTATTCCTCTTTTTGCTGGGGAATCACGCTTATTAGAATCATGGTTTAGTAAGGTTGAAGCGAAAACTGTTGCACATTTTTCTAAGCCTACTGATGCCGAATACGTAGCAATTGCACGGTCAGCTGTAGACACAACCAAAGGTTATGCACGTTTCGTTGTTGACGAGAAAGCAATTGTTAGCCTCCAGTCTTGGTCTGATTTTAAGGATTTCTTTCGCCGGCGCTTTGTTAACAAAGGAGACCTTGACCCGTATAGGTTAGTTAAGAAAATTGCCAATGCCACCATGCAGCCTGGTGAATCTTTTAATGCGTTTACTAGCCGTCTCGATCAGTATCTTTATGCCTTAGTTTCTGCTATGAATAATTCGACTTGGTTAGATAAAGACAATAATCTGTCCCCTGAGGCTATGGCCAAAATGATAGCATTTGGTACTTTAATGTATTTTGCCCCCGAGCATACTAAACCAATCGTTGAGCAACAAAATTTTGGTGTTAAACATGAAATTGGTGAAGTGTTTGAGGCTATTAACAATGCCGCCGATAAACTAGCTCCCCGAAGTGTTCAACTGTTGCCACCCTCTGATACTGTAAATGTAGTAACAAGCTCTCAGCATCCTCCCACGAATTCTCAAAACTCTTGGTTGCAGCAGCGTACCCATGCTCGTAGCCCCCAGTCAAATTCGCCGCCTCATAAATTGCCGAAACGCCATAGTCCACAACCATCCACTCCCTCATGTTGGCATTGTGGTAAGAGTAACCACCTCGCAAGGGACTGTTGGTCCGCCCCTAGATCATCACCTCCTAGACAATTCTCTCGGTCCCCTCGTCAATCTAATCATTCTAGGCTACCATATTGCAAATACCATAAGCAAGTTGGTCACCACACTGCGGATTGTAGAGCTAGGCAAAGGACATCTCCACCACGTAACTCCCACAGTCAGTCTTGGCGAGGCGCACAGCGTCCAAGACATTATCAGAACTCTCGTAATTACAACTCCCAACCCAGTTATAATGCAACTACAAATTATAATGCTCAGTCTCAGAATGCTGAAGCTCAGAATGTTCACTCCATGTCGTCGGGAAACCCCCAAGGCCATCCGCTAACCAATTCAAGCTAGCCAATCCTAGTGCCCTCCCTGTGTATTCAATAGCTACCCAAAATAGATTTGGACACTTGACAGAGGAGGACACTGACTCTAGACCAGTTGTAGATGTTGACGGATCCACAGTAAATTTGACACAAACAAGACTCAGATATCCCAGACAACATAAGTCAAAAGTAGTAACTTGTCCAGTCTCAAGTGATGGTCCCCTTGTATCAGCCATTGTACATGGTAGAGTTTTAAAAGTTTTTCTTGACTCAGGTGCAAAAATTAATATTGTCAAGCCCTCAGCTCTTAGAGACATTGAAAGTAGGCACCCTACTACTTTAAAACAGTCACACATACCTTTTCTAAGTGGTATTTCAGGAAATAAAGTAAAAGTTCAGGGTGAAATTGACCTCCCACTCAAGTTCAATGATGTCACATTGTCTATAACATGTTTAGTTGTTGACGTTATTCATTTTCCTGGAGACATTCTCTTAGGTCTGTACACCATGATTGATGAAAATATTGCATTGTTTCCCCATCGTTGGAACATAAGTATCAAAGACCATGTCATACCCTTGTGTAGCATGTATCGACAGGGCCATGAGTTCAACCTTCAATCAGATTACGTTAATTTTGTTGACACCCGCCTTGCTAGCGTAGGTTTGTCAGATCATTGCCGTGGTAGCATACCCGAGAAAACAGGCACTCGATTGAAGCATAGTAGTTGTGCAGTTGTTAAGGAGAATGAGTATCGGGACTTTCTGGAAGGGGACGCCCTAACAGATTCTCGTTGTCTCGCTCGCCTGGCAGCTTCCATCTCTGAAGTCAGTGGTTCCACGGCTACTGACACTGTGCTACACCCTCATTCTCTCACCAGAATAAGAGTTAAGGTTCAGGGAGTGCCTGAGTTGTTGGATGTGATTGCGGAAAGTGAAACATGTAAAGTGAATGGTACATTTGTTGAACCCTCCTGGCACACAGTGCAGGATGGTACTGTTACATTATTTATTGCAAACACTAGTAATGCCGACATCCATCTCCAGTCTGGTACCCATGTTGTAGATTTTGCCCATTACTCGTTACTGGTGCGAGTTGTGAATGATGTCTCCATGGATCATACTGTTTGTACACTCACACCAGGAGAACAGGGATCTCAGCGAGAGGTGCAAGTGCAACACCTCAGTCCTAATGATTTTCCTGACTCTGTGGCTCAGCCTTTGGAAATTTGGAACAGGAATAGAGCTGTTGTTGCTCTACCAGGAGAAAAATTAGGTCTCACTCCTCTTGTTACACATAAAATTTCCCTTGAACAAGGAACTACGCCTATTTATGTACCAGCTTACTGTCCTTTCAGTATCATTGTAACTATATAGCTAGCCAGAGCTTGTCGACAAGGGACGTCGACTTGGTAGCATGTCCGAGCGGTGTTATACTCGAATTCTATGTCAGTTGAAATGTAACCAATCACAGGCAAGTAGGCCTCTGACGTCATGCCAGACAGAGGAGCACCAGCCATTGCTCCCAGCAGCCTCAGTTCTCCTCAGAGACTCAGAGTAGGTAGACCTCGGCTAGGCAGATATATACCTTGTTGTCTCGGTCAATAAATATATACAGAAGCGACTACTGTGTCTACATTCTACCCGAACAAGGCAAACGAATAGGTGTACAGGTTCCTGAGCTTAATGGGCTCTATCATATCTACATTTAAAACTGTGTATGGAGTCAGCCTCCACCACATCACTGCCTAATGCATTCCATCTGTTAACTACTCTGACACTGAAAAAGTTCCTTCTTACGTCCCTGTGGCTCATGTGGGTACTCAGTTTCCTCCTGTGTCCCCTTGTTCGCGTCCTGCCAGTGTTGAATAGTTTTTCCTTGTTTACCCGGTCGATTCCCCTGATATATGTTCTGCAATGAAAATAAAGTTTGTTTTGTTGTTAATTACTCCATAATGAATAAGATATCTTACTGTCAATCTTTATATTACGAAAAACATCTAAGAAATGTGGTATTAAGTTTTCGTTCGGATGGAGTTACCATTTACTATTTTCTAATTATCATTATTGTAGGTTTCATTATTTTACTATTATGTATATAGCTATTTAACATTATTCCTTTATAAAACAGAACAATTTGGTGTTCAACTGTTTCATAATTATCTTAAAATACATTGTGAAAACTACTTTATAATTAAAATCTGAATTTTGTGACAACCCCACATATCCTGTTGAAATCATGCCTCTTCGTCTTGTTGTCATGCACCTTTTTGTAAATATTATTATGCAATGTTTGACACAATTTATCACTGTATTAAAAAGATGTTTAGGTATTAATTCATGGCAAAGATGATTTTTTAAATGTGTAATGTGTCATTTTATTCTAAAATCTTTTTGCAACGTTTATATAAGATATACGTAGCTGGCAACTACCTAATATTTAAAAATATTAGTTACAGCATTCTATTAATATATAATGTTGAAATAAATATCACACAAAGTCTGTATATCTGGTTTTAGATGTCTTCTAAATTTTCTTTTAAAATAGTGTTTATGATTTTTGTGAATCTTGAGTAAAAATTACGTTAATTATTATTAATCTAATTATTATTTCAAGTAAAAGAATTCCGTTATCACAGCATCAAAGATCAGCTGACGCCATAAACACAACACACCGCCCTACGATGCGGCAAGACTCCCTCTAACATACACCTCTGTTTTAGTCGCCGCTCCTCTGTCTACAGCTCAACGCAAAGCACTTTTGAAACTCTTATCATCCTCAACATAAACGCCTCTACCAACATCTGTACTGGTGCAGTCATCGGGAAGACAAACCCTTCATGCAAACTGCACCTACTATCAAGAAGAAGAAAGCATGGTGCAGGCCACCTGTGTTATCCAGGTATTTAGTATTTAAGATTATAATAAGTAATATGTCTTTTATAATAATATTGTGGCAGGTTAGGGGCTAGACATTTACACTATTAGGTCAGCAAACTAGCTAGAAGGTTAGACCATTAGACTCCACTGGACAACCGGGGCCCTGCAGGAACTGCAAAGCCCCGCCAAGTTTATCCTAGCCTAGCCTAGCTTAAACCATCTTAGCATAGTTCATTCTAGCTGTGCATAGTGCTTGCACAACCTTGCTTATCCTTGTTTACCTCTTCATAGACTAGCGTAGCCAAGCCTATCCCAGTATACCCTTACCTAGTCTTGCCTAGCCTAACTCTGCCTTGCTTTTAAACATGACCAGTCCTTCCTACCCTAGCCAAGCCTTGACCAGCTTAGCCAAGCCAATTCCAGCCAAGATTTAGCATAGCCTAGCCTTTGTATTAATTATATAGAGGGTACCACCTCTGGTTGAGTTTGTAGGAACCCTCCACTTATAGGGTTGAGGGTTCCATATATATATATATATATATATATATATATATATATATATATATATATATATATATTTATATATATATATATTATTAAATATGACCGAAAAAGTAAGATTAATAATTCTAACACGAATTTTCTCAATCTTTCGTACATTACGCTTCACTGTTGGAGGTAAATCAAAAATCACTTCTCCAAAATTCATTTTTATTTCTAGTCTGACGCGACACGGGCGCGTTTCGTAAAACTTATTACATTTTCAAAGACTTCACAAATACACAACTGATTAGAACGTATCTCTGATTTTATATCTACATTTGAGTGAGGTGGTAAGGGTGATGTGGCATTAACACAAGACAGAACAGGAGGGGATATTAATAGGGTATTAAAAGTATCAACACAAGACAGAACAGAAACAATGGGTATTGAATACCCACCTCAAGACTCCGCTCCAATATAGAAGCATCAAGAAATATGGACCAATAGGCTTTCTACAAACACTTCTATTCAATCCTGTTTTGTCTTGTGTTAATGCCACATCACCCTTACCACCTCACTCAAATGTAGATATAAAATCAGAGATACGTTCTAATCAGTTGTGTATTTGTGAAGTCTTTGAAAATGTAATAAGTTTTACGAAACGCGCCCGTGTCGCGTCAGACTAGAAATAAAAATGAATTTTGGAGAAGTGATTTTTGATTTACCTCCAACAGTGAAGCGTAATGTACGAAAGATTGAGGAAATTCGTGTTAGAATTATTAATCTTACTTTTTCGGTCATATTTAATAATATATGTCTACAGGAAAGACTGCCACCAAAATATACTAATATATATATATATATATATATATATATATATATATATATATATATATATATATATATATATATATATATATATATATATATATATATATATATATATATATATATATATATATATATATATATATATATATATATATATATATATATATATATATATATATATATATACATAGTAGGCATCCTTCAGTCTCGGGAGACTATGGAGTTGCGCCCTAGTTGTCAATCCTGGTGCAGCATCTAGTGTGACTGATGAGGCCAATCCGAGAGTGGCAGTCCATCCCACACCGAGCACAAACGAAGTCCGATTCTGGTCTGTCTTCCCGGCTACCGGCTTTCCTTCTCTGTCTCTTTGCCTCCGATTCCTTGGCAAGTGACTCCTCGAACTTGGAGAGACCTCTTTGAACAGACTGCCTCCAGGCTGAACGGTCTGCAGCCAGTGTCTCCCATATAGCAAGATCGACATCCATGGCTTTCAGGTCCCTTTTGCATACGTCTTTGTACCGTAGCTGGGGCTTGCCTGTTGGACGCTTTCCCTGCCTCAGCTCTCCATACAGGAGATCCTTGGGGACCCTGCCGTCGCCCATTCGCACAACGTGCCCGAGCCAGCGCATTCGTCTCTGTTTCAGCATTGTGTACATGCTGGTGATTCTTGCTCTCCCCAAGACGTTGTTGTTTGTCACCTTGTCCTGCCAGGTGATGTGCAAGATGTGTCTAAGGCAGCGCATGTAGTAGGCATTCAGCTGTCTTTCCTGACGGGCACGGAGTGTCCAAGACTCACTGCCATAAAGGAGAGTGCTCAGGACACAGGATCTGTAAACCTGAATCTTAGTATACTCAGTTAGCCTATTGTTGGCCCACACTTTCTTTGTCAGTCTGGACATGGTAGTAGATGCCTTACCGATGCGTTTGTTTAGCTCCGTATCAAGAGAGAGGGAGTCAGAGATTGTGGAGCCCAGGTACACGAAGTCGTGAACGACTTCCAGTTTGGAATCAGAGATGCCGATGTCAGGTGGGGAGTCCACTCCTTGTCCCATGACTTGCGTTTTCTTCAGACTGATGGTGAGTCCGAAAGCCTGAGAGGCCTCCCTGAAGCGGGTTATGAGCCGTTGGAGGTCTTCAGCTGAGTGGGCAGTGACTGCTGCGTCGTCGGCAAAAAGGAAGTCGCGCAGACACCTTAGCCGAACCTTCGTCTTGGCTCTCAGCCTGGCGAGGTTAAAGAGCTTTCCATCCGACCTGGTCCGGAGGTAAATGCCTTCCGTGACAGATCCGAAGGCGTGCCGCAGCATAACTGCGAAGAAAATCCCGAATAGGGTTGGAGCCAGTATGCAGCCCTGTTTTACTCCACTTCGGATGTCAAAGGCGTCTGATGTTAGGTCATCAAAGACCACGGTGCCCCTCATGTTCTCATGGAAAGATCTGATGATGCTGAGGAGCCTGGGTGGGCATCCGATCTTGGGGAGGATCTTGAACAGGCCATCCCTGCTGACGAGGTCGAAGGCCTTCGTCAGATCTATGAAGCTACGAAGAGTGGCTGCTTCTGTTCCCTGCATTTCTCCTGCAGTTGTCTGAGGGAAAAGACCATGTCGATGGTGGACCTGCCAGCTCTGAATCCGCATTGTGATTCTGGATAGACTCTCTCTGCAAGTACTTGGAGCCTCTTCAATGCGACTCGAGCAAACATCTTTCTGACAATACTGAGGAGGGAGATTCCACGGTATTTGTTGCAGTCTCCCCTGTCACCTTTATTCTTATACAGTGTGACGATGTTGGCATCCCTCATGTCCTGTGGCACCTCTCCTTCCCAGCAGAGGCAGAGAATTTCATGCAGCTCCATGAGCAGGCTACCTCTGCAGCTGTTACGACCCTGGGTTCTTCGGTGAAAACCACAGGTCAAAATTTAACTAATTAAGCTACGTTAAAGTAGGAAATCGCAACCCGATGTGGCTTTGTTTGTATCTTCCCTGCCAGACGTAAGACTATTCTTGTTTCTCAAAGAGCATTTAAAGACTGAGCTGGGGGTAGATTATTAAATAATAACATAGGCACCAACTATGCTTACTATTACTTTCTAATCATTTGTAAAGTAAACCTGAGTAAACTTGGTATAGGGCTGCGGTACGATTAGTTGAGCAGTCTGCCGGCAGCTGTGGGGAAGGAGACTGAGACTCCATCTTTTTCTGAGCTGGTGTGGTGTGGACAGGAACCTCTTACCCTTCCTCTTCGTTTCCTTATTTCTGTGTCTTGTTCAAGATAAGTATATTGAGCACAGTATTATGCATGTCTGGCATACTTATGTTCTATGTGTAGAGTAGACTATTTTATGTGTAGTAGGTGTTTTTAGGGTTTATATTACTAGTTATTCTAAAGGGGGTCCCATTGGAACCACGTGGTCCCCTACCCTAAGCTGACTCTAAATTCAAGTTATTCAATAGTAGAGCTTTACCCTAGCTTGTGCTCAGTGTAAAACCTTGTATCCTGTTTATGTGGACCAAGGCTTTTAATGTAAGGTAGTGTGGTAAAGTTATTTTTATTATTGTTATTGGTGTGAATGTATATGGGGGGCTGTTAAGGGGTTAATAAATAAGTACCTTAGAACAGAGTATCTCTTCTTCCTGTGTGGGAGTGCATTGATCAACCCTTAGACTGACATAGTCTAGTAGCAAGTTATTATTATTACTGTGGATAGTTTATTTTGGAGGCCGGGCCTTTTAGCTCTCCCATATTTGATAACTCTGTCTTCTAACTACCCTTACCCCTTAATAGTACAAGTCTCCCATAGCAAACCCACCACACAATTCATATTTATAACAGCAGCACTTCAAGGTCTCAGCAGGAACGCCATCTTTGCCAGGAGCTTTACCAGAAGCAAGGGAGTCTAGGGCATCGCCGAGTTCTTCCAGGGTCGGTTCGTTGTCGAGCTCCATTAACACAGGCAGACACTCAATGGCGCTCTGGGCATCTTCGGTGACCACATTGTCCCTGGCGTATAGCTCAGAGTAGTGCTCGACCCAGCGCTTCAGCTACAGTGTCTGGTCCTGAATCACCTCGCCAGTGGCAGATTTCAGAGGAGCGGTCTTCCTCTGGATTGGGCCAAGGGCCTGCTTGATGCCGTCATACATTCCCCTTACATTGCCTGTATCCGCTGCAGTCTGTATCTGGGAGCAGAGCTGGAGCCAATAGTTGTTGGCACATCGCCTGGCGCTCTGCTGCACTTTGCAGCGGACGGCCCGAAGGATCTTTAAGTTGCGCTGACTTGGCAGGCTTTGTAGGCTGCCAAGGCGTTTCTCTTCTCTTCGATTACAGGTGTCATCTCTTCCGAGTGAGCCTCGAACCAGTCTGCCGACCTGCTGGTCTTCTTGCCAAAGGTGGAAATGGCAGCGTTGAACACAGCGTCTCTGAAGTGCTCCCATCTTCTACAGGCAGTGACCCCAGCTGGGCCAGGGAGAGCTTCCTCGAGTACGTGTGCAAAATCTTCCACCTTGTCCTGGTTGCGGGTCTTGGTGGTGTCGATGCGAGGTCTGCCCGCCTTTTTCGAGTGATGAATCTTCTTTGGTTGCATCTTGTCCCTGCTACATACCAGGGAGTGGTCGGTGTCACAGACAGCACTCTGGTAGCTACGCGTAATCTTGATGCTGGGTAGACTTGCACGCCTGGTAAGAATCAGGTCAAGCTGGTGCCAGTGCTTGGATCTGGGGTGTCTCCAAGATACTCGGTGTTGAGGCTTTGTGCCGAAGAACGTGTTGGTGACACAAAGACCATGAAGGCAGCAGAGTTCTAGCAGACGTTGCCCGTTCTCATTCATCCTTATTATGCCGAACCGACCCAGGCAAGTGGGCCAAATGTTGTGCTCGGCACCCACTCTGGCATTGAAGTCGCCGAGGATGAACAGTGGCTCCTTTACAGGGATTCTCGCTATGACTCTGTTGAGGTCATCGTAGAATTTTTCCTTTGCCTCTGCTGGAGAAGTCAGGGTTGGTGCATATGCACTAATTACATTGACTGGTCCTGTTTGGGAGTACAGTTGCTGAGACAGAATTCGTTCGGTTTCCCCCGTCGGCGGCATAATGTGTACCAACAGTGCATTCCTGACGGCAAATCCCACACCATGTTCTCTGGTCGCATCTGGAGGTTTTCCTTGCCAGAAGAAAGAGAAGGTCCTCTCTCTCACAGATCCTGATCCTGGGAGCCTGGTCTCTTGGAGAGCAACAATATCCATCTGCAGCTTGCTCAGCTCCCTATCGATGATTGCTGTTTTTCGGGCATCATTGATTTCTTGCAGGTCGTCAGAGAAACCTGGTGTCAGTGTCCTGACGTTCCATGTGCCCAGCTTTAGGGCAGTTGATATTTTCTTCTTAGGTTTGGTATTGCTTGGTGCAAAGTTGTCGGGCCGCTTGTCGGTTTTCACCCTAAACCCCACGCACCCAGTGAGGTTAACGGACCGTGGCGAGGCAACACCTTATTGGCTGGGGTTTGCCCAGCTTGAGGCGGGCGGTAGCTGCCCAGTAGGGCGCGATGACCCCTCCCACCGTCGGAAGCAACCCCTGGCGTCACACTCTTCGCCAATCGAGCAGAAGACTTAAAACCGGTAGACTGTCGCTTCCCGTGTTGGTTCGACGCTGTGAGGCGAAGCTGGAGTGTCCTCTCCAGGGCGCAAAGCCTGGGTAGGTAGATATGGAGGAGAAGCTGTTACCCATGCAGCAGGTCCCCCCTCTCCACGTTGCTGAAATTATCCAATAGAAAGGCAAATGCCAATACACATGGTTCCAGCAACGTCGCAGGAGCTGCCAGAACGAGGTCGACGTCACCAACGAACTGCCTTACTTCGTTGTATATATATATATATATATATATATATATATACATATACATATATATATACATATATATATACATATATATACATATATATATATATATACATATATATACATATATATGTATGTATATATACATATGTATGTATATATGCATACATATATACATATGTATGTATGTAGATACATATGTATGTATGTATGTATGTATGTATGTGTGTATGTATGTATGTATGTATGTATGTATGTATGAGGTCGACGTCAACAACGAACTGCCTTAGTTCGTTGTATATATATATATGTATATATATATATATATATATATATATGTATATATATACATATATACATATATATACATATGTTCATATACATACATATATATACATATATATACATATATATATATATATATATATATATATATATATATATATATATATATATATATATATATATATATATATTTTGTGACGATAATCTCTTTCTAGAGAGATTGAGCCTGCTCTTCCCTACTTCAAGTTACGTCCAGTTAACAAGTATAAGATGCTACATTCAAGATACGTCCACCGGTAGCACAAAACGTTTTGACCCGGAGGAAAAACGTACCCAAGATTCCCCCTACTCCACACACCCTCCACGCCGGCTTCTCGTCAACCAGCAAACTACTCATTCCAACCTGCCTGCTCCTGATTGGTGACTCGCCGACCGCGCACCTGCACACTTCACCTCCGCGCCATCTACCTGAATCGACGTCGGAGCCGTGACCAGCTATCAACTTCAGAATATTCTTTGTGCTCTTAGAGTTGACATCTCTCTCTGGCATACTAAGCTTACTGGCTTGTATACGATTGGAGGTCTCACCCATAGCCGATATTCTCAGCACCATTTTACTATTTCACCTTTATAATATTGTGTCTTACATTGTCTTTGCATTTATCTTTGTTATTTAATTATATTTTTCATTCCCCAGAGATTTGTCTTTATTTTCATTTATGTTTAAAGTAAATATATTAAAGTTTCATAGTTTATACTTTGTGTTTTACGTGTTCCTCCCTCTCACTTACCACAGAAAACGGGCAAGCAGTCCATCTTTTTGTTTTAAGTGTGACCAGGCATTGACACCTGCCATTGGAGGACTGCCGAACATCTACACTCCAACACTTTCCCGTCACATATTAATGGGGGCCTGTCCTAAGAGCTTCACTCGGGTACTAGTTACAGAACGTCAATATGTGGTAAGCGTACTTCGCTTTGCTAAAGTAGCTTTTCAATATCATTAATTTTCATATTTATATGGTGCTGTGTGTATTGTGCATTCCGAGAGTAGCATATTGTGAGTGTTGGATAACTTTGCATTACGTGGTGACTGAAGGCCTCAGTCATTCTCTTAATTGGTCATCCTCCCTCCGTGTTATTACTAGTGTTTTCCCCCTTTTGTCCAAAGGATATTTCTCAATCTCAGACAGATCATCATTTTGGGTACCCTGGTACTTTGGTTTGTCTTCGGCTCAAAGCACCCTATCTTCTGCAATCCGACCGAAGGAGGATAAGAGGGCCATAGTTCCTCTAGCACGGACTTCGTTGCTGAGTTGGGACCTCAGCAGCAGTTCTCGTCACCAGTTGACACTCGCACCCCTACACGTCGGTCAGAGATGATGATATTTACTTAGGTAGGGAATTAGCTTTCTTTTTACAGAGCACAAAGTTCGCTAATTCTGTAAGTATCATATTCATTTAGTGGGAAACCCTTGCTTATGTCCTACAGAGACTCGGCAAGGTATGCCTACATTCTTGGACTACCTAATTCACTTTTGGAGCAATTAAATGTTTCATTTGTTTTAGAAACTCGGTTTCATTTATTTAGTAGGATTTTCTTGCCCTTATTCTCTTACATTGAGTACCGGGTACAAGATTTCCTGCGATTTTGATTGACTAATCATTTACCATCCTAAAATGTTAATTGCTAAAGATTAAAATTCCACAGGATAGTTACCACGTTATCCTGTTTCTGACATTTACCATATCACAATAATATTCGTTTTACATTTATTTGCTATCTTTCACAATGTTTCGTCTCCAAGCTTTTCGTAACGATCCAGCTGGTGAAATAGGGTCCTTATGTCGTGCCAAGAGGACTGAATTACAAACTCTTGCACACGAGTATCAACTAGATGTTCCCCATGGAGCCAACAAAAATTAAATACATAACTTAATCATGGATCACCTCTTAGATGAATAGACAATTGACTCAAACTCACGAAACTTATTCTATTGCAGATAAACCTGATTTGGCAACTATGGAACTCGAACTTGAACTCGCCAAGCTCGAAAGGGAGCAGAGGAAAGAAGCTGCAATAAGGAAAGAAGAACAAGAAAGAGAAGCTGCAATAAGGAAAGAAGAAAGAGAGGCGGCCCTAAAAGACCGAGAGGTGGCTCTCAAGGAACGTGCGACTGCAATACTGCGTGAGCGAGTACAGCTTGAAGCAAAACAACGCCACCTGGAGATACAACGCGAGCATGACAAACAGCAAGCGGCTATGGCTATAGAATGTCAACAAGAACTCACGTTGCAAACTACACACCTCACTCAACGCCAACAAGCTACCGCCAGTCTTCAAGTAAGTTTCAATATCTCCCATGCAAGTAAGTTAATACCACCATTCGTTGAGACGGAGATTGATGTTTTTTTTACCACCTTTGAGACCCTAGCTAATAAATTTAGCTGGCCTGCTGACCAATGGTCTACCCTTCTCAGAGTGCATCTTACAGGTAGAGCTGCAGTTACTCTCAGTACCTTAGCATCTGAGAATGACAACCAGACCCTGAAGCAAGCAGTTTTGGACGCCTACCTTTTCTCCACCGAAAGCTACAGACGAAAATTCCGTGATCATCTTAAGGCAAGTACCACTACCTTTCTAGAATTTTCCAATACCAAGAAAAGATATTTCATGAAATGGCTGGAAGCAGCACATGTCTCTACATTTGCACAACTCGTCAACCTCATGCTAGTTGAGGAATTCTTGAGACGTGTTCCCCCTTCTGTCCGTTTATATCTAGCAGATAAAGAAGAAACCGACTACATCAAATGTGCGAAGTCGGCTGACACCTACAGCCTCATCCACCGGCTGACACCATCACCACCTCCCAGTAAGAAGTCTTGGTACAGTTACGATAAAGTGAGTGCAGATGAAGCGAGCTCACAATTGTATTGTAAGTATTGCAAACTCTATGGACATACCATAGATAGATGTGTGAAGGCTCAATACAAGAGCAATGAATCTACTAAACCCAAACCGACTCCTCCTAAGTCCGGTAAGCCTGTGATGAATGTTGGTGTTCATGTTAATGATCTTTCTCTCTTCAGTAAACACCTGTATCCTGGAACTGTCTCTACCAACGGTACAGATTCGGAGGGACGTTTCAAATTGAAGATCTTGAGGGACACAGCGGCTCTTCAGTCCATTATGTTGAAATCAGCTGTGCCTAACATCACTTACACCGGAGAAACCGTCCTTATCACTGACCTCACTGCTACCACTCCATATCCACTCGCCAGAGTCCACCTGGATTGTCCCTTCGTGACCGGTGAAGTCCAAGTCGCCATCAGGGCAAAGCCTTTTCCTATGCCTGGAGTGCAACTTCTCCTGGGCAACGACTTGGCAGAAGATCTGCAACCATCCAACCTGATCATCACGGACAAACCCCAGGTGTGTACCTCTGCAATGGGTAATCCTATCTTTGAATATGTTACAGCAGAGGTTCAAGAAAGTGATCAAGTTTCTCCTCCGGTTTTGGTGACCACCCGTGCACAAGCTGCACGACCGCAACCAGCTGACTCTACTACTACCGCTGTCCCTAAAGACCCTCAGAATCTACCCCCAAATCTTACCAGTTTGGAGTTCCGTAAGTTACAGAGGGAAGATCAATCATTAACACCATTATTCTTCCAGGCTGAGACTCAACCTGACAGTATCCCTGGGTTCTTCCTAGAGAATGAGTTGCTCTACCGCAGATACAGACCCAGCAAGCTGGAGGATGACGATTGGGCTAATGTCGAACAACTAGTGATTCACACCAGCATACGGCCTGATATTCTACACCTGGACCACGGAGCTCTTTCTCACTATTGTTTTAACAAAACCTACCACGGAATCAGACAAGAATACTACTGGCCAGGTATGGTAAAAGACGTTAAAAAGTACGTACAGCAGTGTCATACATGTCAGATGGCAGGTAAACCTAACATCTCTATTCCCCAGGCTCCACTAAAACCCATCCAGGTGCCTGTTGAACCTTTCCACAGACTCATCATAGACTGTGTTGGTCCTTTACCCTGGACCAGTTCTGGCAACGCCTATATATTAACTATCATGTGTCCTACCACCAGATTCACCATAGCAGTTCCAGTAAAAAACATTATGGCTGTTACTGTGGTGAAAAACCTATTGAAGATCTTCACCCAGTATGGATTTCCAAGAGGTTTAAAGCGTTTGTGGCACCAACTTCACCAGTGATCTCTTTAAGAAGACACTGGAGGAGTTCAACATCACACAGGTACTGTCCATCCCCTATCATCCTGCTTCACAGGGTTCTCTTGAACGTAGTCATCAGACAATTAAAGCACTCCTAAAGAAATTCTGCAATGACACCTTGAAGGACTCGGATAAGCAACTTGATCTCATTATGTGCATTTTCAGAAGTCTCCCCAATGAGTCTCTAGGAGTATCTCCTTATGAGATGCTCTACGGACGTAAGTGCCGTACTCCTCTCAAAGCTTTCAAAGACTCTCTACGTAATGCCACCTTCAGTGACCCTCAGAATTTGCCTCAGTTTCTTCAAAATTTAAAACACATTCTAGAGAGAGTACGTAAAGTTGCTAATAACAACCTATTGAAAGCCCAGGAGAGGATGAAGACTCATTTTGACCAAAGCAGCAAATTAAGAAAATTTAAACCAGGAGACTTCGTGTTGGCATATTTTCCTATCCCAGGTTCTCCATTGCAAAACAAGTTTTCAGGACCCTACCGTATCAAGGAGTGCAGGACCAACCACAACTACGTTCTTGAGACTCCAGATAGGCGGCGGAAGACCCAGTTGTGCCACGTCAACCTCCTGAAGCAGTATCAAGGTATTCCCTCCACTGTGTTGGTATCAGTCCCTACATTTAAAGGTCCATACCTCCACAGTGAAACCTTCCCTGCTTCTCCCGAAAGCATTAACACTGAGACGGTGCTTTCCAAATCAGAAATCCTACCTGATCTTCATCCCAATTTACAGGACTAAAATAGTGCTCCTTTGCCATGTTCTAATACTATTCTTTCCTCGCCAGATATCACGAAGCCTTTCATCCTCCATGTCGACGACAGTGGTACCGGCATCGGGGGGTGACCTGATGCAACAACGCGGCGAGAAGATTCGACCTGTTAGCTACTTCAGCTACAAGGAACTACAGCAGGATCGAAAGGGAGCCACTCTCCATCGTCCTGAAATTGCAGCACTTCGAACCGTACCTGCAAAGTGCTCGGTCTACCACCATCTACTCGGACCACAATCCCCTACGCTTCCTGCAGCAAGCCCAATTCAACAATCAACGGCTTCTACAATGGGCTTGATATCTGCAGAATTTCAACCTGGAGATCTCTAAATCAAGGGTTCTGACAACATGATAGCAGACGCCCTCTTCAGAGTCTATGAGGTGGAGGCTGCTCCACCTAACACTCTACCTCCCGAAGATGTAACTTCACCCGGAACCGCATGCTTCGGGAAAGAGTCGTGACGATAATCTCTTTCTAGAGAGATTCAGCCTGCTCTTCCCTACTTCAAGTTACGTCCAGTTAACAAGTATAAGATGCTACATTCAAGATACGTCCACCGGTAGCACAAAACGTTTTGAACAGGAGGCAAAACGTACCCAAGATCCCCCCTACTCCACACACCCTCCACGCCGGCTTCTCGTCAACCAGCAAACTACTCATTCCAGCCTGCCTGCTCCTGATTGGTGACTCGCCGACCGCGCACCTGCACACTGCACCTCCGCGCCATCTACCTGAATCGACGTCGGAGCCGTGACCAGCTATCAACTTCAGAATATTCTTTGTGCTCTTGGTGTTGACATCTCTCTCTGGCATACTAAGCTCACTGGCTTGTATACGAAGGGAGGTCTCGGCCAATATTCTCGGCACCATTTTACTATTTCACCTTTATAATATTGTGTCTTACATTGTCTTTGCATTTATCTTTGTTATTTAATTATATTTTTCATTCCCAGATTTGTCTTTATTTTCATTTATGTTTAAAGTAAATATATTAAAGTTTCATTGTTCATACTTTGTGTTTTACGTGTTCCTCCCTCTCACTTACCACAGACAACAGGCAAGCAGTCTATCTTTTTGTTTCAAGTGTGACCAGGCATTAACACCTGCCATTGGAGGACTGCAGAACATTTACACTCCAACACTTTCCCGTCACAATATATATATATATATATATATATCATTAAGAACTCTTTGACCTGGCCAGGATTCGAACCCATGCCGTCCAGGATCACCCCTAAACGTACACAATATCGTGACCACCGCACCAATGATCGTGCGGTGGTCACGGTACTGTGTATGTTTAGGGGTGATCCTGGACGGCATGAGTTCGAATCCTGGCCGGGTCAAACAGTTCCTAGTGATATATGGCTTGCGCGTTCATGCAACTTTCTCACACACACACATATATATATATATATATATATATATATATGACTGTCAGACCACGGAGGAAAATGAAACAGGAATTTCCTTAGGTACTTTCGTATATTAAATACATCTTCAGAAGGAATGTATATTCCTTCTGAAGATGTATTTAATATACGAAAGTACTTAAGGAAATTCCTGTTTCATTTTCCTCCGTGGTCTGACAGTCACATTCTTAATCACGTGTATATTTTCGTGATACACACACACACACTAATATATATATATATATATATATATATATATATATATATAATATATATATCCTGCCTGAAATGCTGTGCATACTAGTGGCTTCACAAACTCCCAATAATCTTAAATCGAGAGTTATTAGTTAAATTATTCTGTAGTAATATTTTCTTCAGTCTCACACGAATGTCATAAAGAGAAATAAAATCTTCTCCATTTCTCGTTTAACACTATAAAACGAGAATGCGATAATATTGAAACCCCTATAATTGCAACCCAGTCCTCATTAAGTATTTCATCCATAATCGCGCGGAAAGGAATTATTCGTGATTAATAATTTCTGTGGTGAATGCGAGAGCCGGGTTGAGGGAGGCGGCGACGCCATTGTAAAGTGAGCGTGGCTGGACAGCGTACGAGAGAAAAGGGTCCTGGCGTCAAGAGTGGCGAGACACGTGGCGATTGGGAGTTATCAGCAAGAATTACACTGATACCCAACTAATAGTGAATAATTATTCTTCCACGTGCTCCATAGTGCTCAGCCAACCAATAACACGTCTATAATTAAAGCCAAAACCCACAAATACGCGTACAACGACGTGAACGTTTTGGACTGGCAGACGCGATATTGGCAGACTTCATTAGTACCTACGCTCACGTTAAGTATAGTTTCTTTCTTGATGCATCATTTAAGATCGTATATTTGTGAGTAGTCTGTCGTTACATAGTGAGACGACCCCATATCCAACGTGAGTACCAAATCGGCATTTCTTCTATTTTCATGAATATTGAGATTAAAAGTAGCCTATTCCAATGCTACTTAATATTCTTTAAATTTCAGCTCGTATGTGAGGAGTCATCGAGTCGTTTTCTTCATTCGTGCTATTCACCTCTAATTTCTTCTATGTGGAGATCCTGAGATCACGAGGACGAATCACAAAACGATGTCATAGAAATCGTCTTAAAGCTAAGACTCTTTGTACAAATTTAATTCCTCCCATTTAATTCTTATACAAATTTTGTAGGATCATTATATTAAATATTATGACCAGATACGATGATTGGAAATTCATGTGTTTGCTTAGACGGTTGCTCCGTAATTTAATAATCATTAATATTTACAATATGAGTATACATATTTGAATCTACAGCATTTTAGATCATAATATTATTTACTCAGCAATGAACTGGTGACGAACCACACTAGTTCCTAGACGTATATGAAGTTCTGTAATACCCCCCCCAATGTAGGTGTTTGAATCTCTGACTTTAGTTAATTAATCATACAGTCCGTTCATTATTTCAAGTGATTATCTTTTCTAATAATTGTCCATAGACACTGGTTCCCTAGTGTTATTCTAATGATCACTTTTATTAGTTTTCCCTCTTTTCTCAAAAGTGGGTGGTCCTTTGTTATTAAATTAAATAAGTAAATAATTGAATAATTGAGTCAAGCCCCAGATATCCCACATTATGGTTCTTATCGAACCGGATGTATACTAATTAGTAATAACTAATCACCGTGTGAAGTAGTCTAGACTAACCACATTTTATTAATTGTGTCTACCGGCAGTGTAACACATAGGTTAGCCTAATTCACACCAATTTATTTGCTGCTTATACCTCATGTATAAAGTAGCATTCGTGGGACACAGTCAATTACCCACAACACTTAGACCTATACCTCATACTGAGGTAAGAATCTTCAGGTCACCAGGAGCAACAGCTCATAACTTCTATAATAATTCCACATTAACATCTGCGTTAGAGTGGCCTCACCATCTAACCATTATTTATTTAGGTAGTAATGACATCCATCCTACTCGACATCCAGCTGAGGTAATTAATCACCTTAAAACAATAATTTCCTCATTTAAACTCATCAGCAGTTCAGTAGTGTTCACATTGGTGGAACCTCGCCAACTGAGTAATAATAATCGTTGGGGAGTAAGTCCAGAATATCACCAAAGAGCTGCCAAATATAAACTTTAGGCTGAGGAAGCGAGTACGATTGGATGCCACTTACATTCAATTTACAGCCAGACCATACAGGCAAAACCTGGCATGAGATGGTGTACACCTGTCAGGTGAGTCTAGGTCACATGTAGTTGACAAATTGATCAACTCAATCACCACAAAAGGCTGTGGCTGGCAAGCCAAAATTAATTGTACATATTTGTATTTTCACCTGTGTGTGCAAGTGCACATTTATATAAACTATAAAATCTAAAAAAAACAAAAATACAGCCCAACTATATATTCACATTACTGCACCACAATTTAATCTTTGCCAACCTTTATTAGGTAGAAATTTAGGCTGTGATTGTACTGAATTTGGCACAAACGCAGACTAAATAAATTTGTTGTTTATTAGGTAGAAATTCTTACAACTAGTCTTGAGCTAGTTAGTAGTGCATATATTATTCATTCTTGCGCTGACCCTATCAAGGGTGGGATTAAACCTTAGGGTAACTCTGATTAGAGTATATCCATATTAATTATTTGTGTAGTCATTATTTGTGTGTATGCATTTTGAGTGCTGCTGAATGATCACCATTACATCTAATGGTGATAAAGATGAGCTAGCCGAAGGAAAGTTAATGGTGAAGTTCAAGCACTGCTCAAAATCATTAGCTACTTATTGTTAGGTAGGTAAATTAACCTCTGAACGAGGTAGTGTAGTCTATTCAAATACATTAGGCTATTATATTGATATTGAACTCCATTGAATGAGTCAATATCCTAGTTATATCAGTAACAACTATTTACTATCAAACCAGCCCTTACCCAGCAAGATGGAAACGGCTGACAAAATGAAAAGGACCCTTATCGGTCTGAAAGGTCATTTGACCCGACTGACTACCAAATGTCAAAATCTGTCACCTGTTGACTACCTTGAATTAGAAGATTTACTTCAAGTTGCTGAAGGCAAATTCGCACATATTAAGCACCATATGAATCTGTATTTGACAGAACTTTACTCAACTTCTATAGGTGAAACTGAACTTGAGGATATTGTAAATGATTTAGCCCAGTATGAAGATGATGTACAGGTTAAACTTCAACTCTTTAAAAGGCAAATTGCTAAAAACAAATTAACAACAGCCTCTACTGCACATCAAGATCCTGATGTGCAGTAGATGTGATCCTCAGATCAATATACCCACATTCTCTGGTAACGAAAATGAGAGTTGGGATGATTTCTGGAGTAAATTCGTAGATGCAGTAGACTCTAAAGCTAACATTCCTCAAACAACCAAGTTCACTTATTTACAAGGCTTGTTACGAAATGAAGCCTTGAAAGTAATCTCTAACATAACACTGACCAGTGATGGTTACACCCTAGCTGTTCAATTGCTCAAAACCAACTACGATAACAAGGAGAGAACTATTACTATCTTAGTTAAAAAATTGCTGGATTTACCATCTGCTAATAATTCTACAGATTCTCTCCAAACTTTCAGGCTAGAGTTAGAATCTTTACTCAAGGCCTTAAGCCTTAAAGTCCAAATTCAGACAGCTGAATGGATGACAAAGGTAGTTGTAAGGCCCAAATTACCAAGAGAAACTTTAGATAAATTGTGTACTATGTACAATAAAACCTTTCTGACCTTGAAAGAAATTACAGA
Source organism: Procambarus clarkii (assembly GCF_020424385.1). Taxonomy (NCBI): domain Eukaryota; kingdom Metazoa; phylum Arthropoda; class Malacostraca; order Decapoda; family Cambaridae; genus Procambarus; species Procambarus clarkii. Next base: position 34,660 of record NW_025567684.1, read on the forward strand.
AGGTCTACATACCTTAGTCGAAAGACAAAAGCCCAACCAAGATGGGAAAAGTGTTTCAAACTTCTCTACTAACTCTCATCATAACTCACCTAACATTGACAACTCAGTCAAACCCAAATCGACTTTGAATAAGTCCAATAAATTCAAACCTAAGACTACTCCATCCACTGGAAAAAGGAGTGGTAGTGTAGGTATTTATTCTTTATCTCCCTCAGATGTAACAAATGATATGTCTACGAAAAGGACAAATTCAGCCAGAGAGAGAAAGTGTCTGTTCTGTAGTCAAGAACACGTCACCTACAAATGCACTGTTTATCCTAACTTTAATACCAGGATTAAACGGTTACAAGAATTACACAGGTGCACCAAGTGCATGGGCTCTCATGATCACAGTAAATGTGTAGTGCAACTACGTTCATGCAGTAGATGCAACAAAGGTATACATCATTATGCCTTATGTAAAAAAACTTCTACACAGTCTATGACAACTGGGGAGAATTCTACGAATTCTACCACAGTACAATATTGCAAGGTACATCAGGAAATAAATGTACTTGCTACTGAGTCAGGCAATAATACCACTCTGCCTACAGCTCAACTCAAACTAATTGACAGGAAATCTAGAGTTAACACTAGAGGTCTCTTTGATCAAGGATCACAGAAAACCTTCATCACACAACAATTAGTCGAACAGTTAAAATTAAAACCTGCCAAAAGTGTGAGATTGAATATTTCTGGATTCTTGACTAATAGTGGACCTCGTGAATACCAAGTAGTTAAGGTATTAGTGAGACTTGGCTCTTCCACTAGTCCAATACAAGCGGTAGTAGTAGACAAACTTCCTACAGACCTGCAGGTCACAGGACTAGCTCGCACTGCGAAATATCTTAAACGAAACCGCATGAGGCTAGCAGATTACAAAATAAATTCTGACTGCGTTACTGATGTTGGCCTACTTATAGGCGCTGACCATTATTATAAATTTATAACGGGATGCACCAGACAACATGGAATGAATTTGTTGTCATCTGCTGGAGGCAAGTTGCTCACTGGACCGGTGCTTTTCCAAGAAAATTCAGCGTCAACAAACCAACAATCTAACAACACAATAGTGGCGTGACTTGGCTTGGAACAGTCACCCCCTACATTTCAGAGAAATATCTGAAGATAATGAGTCTGATCTACCTGTACATCGTCTGTGGGATTTAGACACTTTAGGTGTTGTCCCTGAACAACCAAGCCCTGATGATATGTGGACTTACCAGCAATATCTGGATACAGTTGTCTATAAAGATAAACAATACTGGGTGAGACTACCATGGAAGTTGACTCATCCACAACTTCCAGTTAATTATTTCATGGCAGCCTCACAATTACAGTCTCAATTAAATTAATACGGCTGAAGAAGCAACCAGACAAACTGAACATGTATCATCAATTAATTCAACAACAACTCAACAGTAAATTTATCGAAGTTGTTGATAATGATGACCGAAAAATAGGTCACTATTTACCCCATCACGCTGTGGTGAAAGATTCATTGACAACACTAATACGTATTGTCTTCAACTGTAGTGCCAAAGTGAAGCCAAACAGCGTGTCCTTGAATGAATGTCTCCAAACGGGACGTAGCCTAACACAAAGGCTACATGATGTACTATTACGATTCTGTACTGGTATTTTCGCTTATACTGCTGATATCAGTAAAGCTTTCCTTAGAGTAGGCTTACAAGAACAGGATCGTAATTACACCAAATTTCTCTGGATTAAGGACCCACTGGATCCTGACAGTGATGTCATAACTTATCGTTTTGCCTCTGTGCTATTCGGAGCGACTTCCTCCCCGTTTCTACTTCAAGCTACATTAAATACACATTTGAGGAAGTCAAATAGCCCTTATGAGGCAGAGATCAGTGACAAGTTGTATGTCGATAATTTCCAGGGAACTACAAATGATCCATCCAAATTGGTAGAAATCTACCATGAGGCTAACCGTGAGTTATTAGGAGCCAATATGCCACTACAATCATGGGCCTCAAACAATAAATCATTAAACCAGATAATCGAGAAAGGGTTTCCGGGTTATCAGGTACCTAATCAATTAAAGGTTCTGGGCGTGGAATGGAACACAAGTACTGACGAGATGAATGTAAAGTCAGTACAAACCGATAATTCATCCCTGACCATGAGAAAATTGCTCTCGTATGTCAGTCAACCATTTGACCCTTTAGGCTTACTTAGTCCTATATTAATAAGGGGCAAACTCCTAATGCAGGAATGCTGGCAGAAACATATGGGATGGGATGATCCGTTACCAATTGAGTTGCAAGATAAATTGCAGATACTCACAACGGATTTCAATCAGTTAGGTGTTTTGAAATTTCCTCGTAATGCTTCAGGACAAAACTTACCCACAAATTTGCACGATTTTTGCGATGCCTCTGGCAAAGCGTATGGCGCTGTAGCCTACTTAGTCAATAGTGCACAATCAATTTTACTCACATCTAAAGCAAGAGTTGCTCCAATCAAGAGGAGATCTTTACCTCAAATGGAGTTAACTGCATTGCTGGTGGGAGTAAGATTGGCTCATTGCCTGACCAAGACACTCAATAATATCCACTTTGGTGAAATCGTTGTGTGGTCAGACAACGAGGCAGTCTTACAATGGGTAAGAAATAACAACAATAAAACTCCCTACGTTAGTAATCGTGTTAGGGAAATTCATGAATTATCTACTGGATATAAATTCAGACATGTCCCCACTAAGGACAATCCTGCAGATTACTTATCACGAGGATTAACATTAAAACAACTCATCAAATCTTCGATGTGGTTTAATGGACCTTCATGGCTTGTTAATGGTCAGTGGCCCAAACAAAAGCCACAAGTCATAGTGACCAATATCACTACTCCCATGACAGAACCAGAACCTCATCGAATCTTAGGTATTAATCCTCACAATTATTCTAACTTGAGTAAGTTATTAAGAGTGACAGCACATGTGTTTGACTTTCTTGCTAAGATAGGAATCAGACATAAGTTTCCCAATCCTATCCTCTACTGGATCAAACGTGCACAACAAGAGACATATGGAAGTGAATATGAAAATCTTCCAGATAAATTAACCAAGTCTCTAGGTATCTGGTATGATGCCAACACTCATAATATATTACGGTGTGGAGGACGTTTGCTTCATGCAAAAATTGATTTAGATACAAAGAATCCGATCCTTCTACCACGTCACCACATTATTACAAAACTTCTAGTTTTACATCACCATCAATATGGTACTTTGCATGGTGGAGTGTTAGACACTCTCACCGACCTTAGACTGAAATATTGGCTTCCTCAAAGGTCGTCAAACCGTCAAATCAATCATTAAGTTCTGTGTGATCTGCAAAACATACGACGCTCGAGTGTGTCCTTACCCAGGACCTCCACCACTCCCTGAGGAAAGAGTAGTTCATCTTCGTCCCTTTCAGACCACTGGTGTCGATTACACAGGAGCCTTTGCTTCTCACTGGCACTCCAGATAAGATACCAGTGAAAGCTTACATTTGCCTCTTCACGTGTGCTACCACACGAGGCGTACATCTAGAAGTGACTTCTGACATGAGTGCCGAAGCCTTCATCCAAGCTTTTCGTAAATTTGCAGCTCGCAGATCCTGTCCCAAACTAATGATATCGGATAATTGGTTCAAATTTTGTGGCAGGAGAAGCCTGTCTACGAGAGGTATGGAATCATCCAGAAGTGCAGTCAATCCTGCAGAGACGACAATGCCACTGGAAATTTATTGCGCCCAGAGCCCCCTGGCAAGGTGGGTTCTACGAACGTATGATAGGGACTTCCAAGAAGTGTTTAAGGAAGACCTTACATCGACAGAAAATTAGTTACTCCGAACTCCAAACACTCGTCGTGGAAATTGAGGCGCGAGTCAACAATCGCCCATTATCTTGCCTATCAGATGATTTCTCACAGAGAGAACCTCTGAGTCCCTCGCACTTAATACATGGCCCGCCAAACACACACCGAAACTACGACGTTGGTACAACGTTCGAACAAGTTTTAACACCACCTAACCAGTTATAACAACCAATATATTAAGTTGTAACAACGTTCTAATACGTCATAAACACGTTAAGCCAAGATGTAACAACTTTATTACAAGTTGTAACAAGCGGAAAATAGAGACAGTTTCGGTTTGTGTTTCCAGGGGGAGGCCTGCTGAGACCTCTGATACCTTTGGCAAAAGAGGACCCCGTCGACCCTTCCCATGTAACCAGGAGTGACTTAGTAGAAAGTTACCAACATCTCTCAAGAGTAATTGAAAGGTGGAATGAGGTGTGGACTCGAGAGTACCTCACAGCTCTACGAGAGTACCACTATGGAGCTTCGAGCCCCTATAATAAAGTTCAACTTAAACCAGGAGACCTAGTATTGGTTGACAGTGATGGACCAAGGTCAGAGTGGCCTATAGGCAAAATTGTTGCTATCCTTCTTCTTCTTGATAGTAGGTGCAGTTTGCATGAAGGGTTTGTCCTCCCGATGACTGCACCAGTACAGATGCTGGTAGAGGCGTTTATGTGGAAGATGATAAGAGTTTCAAAAGTGCTTGTTGCGTTGTGCTGTAGACAGAGGAGCGGCGACTAGAACAGAGGTGTGTGTTTGAGAGAGACTTGCCGCACCGTAGGGCGGTGTGTTGTGTTTATGGCGTCAGCTGATCCTTGGTGTTGCGACGAGGCAGTTGTTTTCTGTGTTTAGCTGTTGGTGGCGCCAGGTATAAATGTGGCGCGGGTCAGATGTGACCCAATTTGTTGGTCGATTGGAGATATTTAGCCAGTGCTTTGACTATTTGGTATTTTTCTTGTAACGAGTGGTCACCGCCTCCTAATATATGCTCGATGGTGAAGGGTATTTTAAGTGAGATAAGTACTTGTTTGAAATTTACTCTGGCACTATAATGTCGGAAGCAATGTAGGAGATAGTGTTCGATTGTTTCAGGCACCTGACAGTGGATGCAGAGTTCGTTGATGTCTGTTCTGTACTTAGAGCTGTGTGCTGCTAGTTTGGTGTGTCCCAGCCTTAATCTGGTCATCGCTATATCAATTTCTCTGCTTTTATATCTGACATGTTTCCAAGTTTCCCATTTCTTTTTAATGGACCCATAGTACAAAGGTGAGCATGACGTTTTCCATTTCGTCGCAAAATCTTCGGTGATGGTATTTTTGAAGGCTCCGTTACGTGCAACATGGGGAATTGGATGACGGGTAATGTGAGGTGTGTTGTGCATTGCTTTGGCTAGTTGATCTACTAGTTCATTATGGAGAATACCACAATGCGCTGGGACCCATTGGATAGAGGTATCATAACCGTTCAATCGATGTTCATGAAAAGTTGAAGACATGGGTAAACAAACTTCTTGCACGATTTTGAAGAGTACGTAATTGCTTGAAGCGCACTCTTGGAGTCACTGCAGATTGTATATGTCCCGATTGGTAATGTTGTGATTATTTGGAGAGCTTGATATAAGGCATATAATTCAGCTGTGAAAACAGATAGTTGGTTTGGTAACCGCCATCCCTGCTTGAGATGGTATTCCGGTATCCATACAGCGCTAGTGACCGAGGGTACGTTGTTCATGATGATGCGAGATCCATCTGTATAAATCGCTATGGTATTTGGGTAGCAATTTTTCATTGTTGAGAGAAAGACTGAGGCTATGGCTGAATTTGGTGCAGACTTTGGAATGTTGTCTTCGAGTTGTATTGCTGTATTAGGAGTTGTATAAAGCCAGGGTGGAATAGGGGGAACAGTAAGTTGGGTTTCCGAGTTTTGGAGTAGAGAGAGGTCTATATTGAGGTTATTTGTAGCCCGTGTGAGGAAAGGTTGTGAGTGATTGGTTGGCAAGCGGGGGGTTATGTGGGTTAACTGTTGGGTGAATTTTTTATCTGTATGGGTGCGTCTGGTGAGCAGTGGTTCAGAGTGACAGATAGTTGGCACACATTATGTCTCGTCTGGTGGCTAGGCTTGTGAGGCCCGTTTCCCCGTAAAGTCCGAGGATAGGAGTGGAACGCATTGCGCCACATATAAGTCGCATGGCATTGTTTTGGATGACCTCTAGGCTCTGTTGCTATCCACCCAGATCACCAAGGCATCCTGAGAGTAGTACGGGTTTTGTGCCGAGGCAACACTACCCTAAAAACCTTAGAGAAGTTGGTACCTCTCGAATTAGCAGAACGAGTGTTTATCAGAACCAGCTTCACCAACAGTTTCCGAGGACAACAATTCTGATCCACCGAGCACCCGCCCTACTAGAGCTGCTGCTCAACAATGCAAACGGAAACTACTAGCCTATTATAGCTCTGACTAAGAGCAAATAATTTCCCATCCAATTTGAGTAATCATGATGATGCTGTGTTGTGATGTCAAGTAACGAATCAGTTACAAGTCACAATGACCCAAAACATTCACCTCATAGTGGATTCTCAATTACTTTAAGTTGTGTGATTTAATTCTTAATTTGTTTGTATAGGCTATTAACAATAACATTATTTCATCTAGAGTATCTATGAGTTTGTAAAACTTTAAGACTTAGTAACATAAACGTTACATGTCATAGCGACACCAGTCACAGAGTATATTGTAGGCCTTATTAGTCATTGACTTTAGACGATTCACAATACCAAGTTCCATGCAACATGATTTTCTTTACAAGACTCAAATTTCTTGTATGTACTTGACAATTACGGGACATCCGTTATGTGTGTACTAACATACTAACATACTAACATTAATACTAACTTTGGGATAGGTATGTCAGTACTCTACATTGCACTGCGACCCGAGAATTCTCCCCCCTCTCCCCCCTGAATTATGTTGGAAATTTCCAACACTAATAAACTAGTATTGTATTATAATAAATCATTATTATTATATACTAACTACAGTAGTCACTAAATTTACTAACAGTAGTGTCAACATAAACTAACCATTGCATCTGCGTATTAATGCTACAGTTCTCACGAAATGTAGCAGCAACCTTGCGTCAGACAATGTCTAGTTAAACACATTTATTACCAATGTGTTAAAGAATTGAATGTGGTTCTCTAAAATCATCAGTATTCCGTGTGATAATTACTTACGAATAACATAACTCCTAATAATCTTAAATCGAGAGTTATTCGTTAAATTATTCTGTAGTAACATTTTCTTCAGTCTCACACGAATGTCATAAAGAGAAATAAAATCTTCTCCATTTCTCGTTTAACACCATAAAACGAGAATGCGATAATATTTAAACCCCTATAATTGCAACCCAGTCCTCATTAAAGTATTTCATCCATAATCGCGCGAAAAGGAATTATTCGTGATTAATAATTTCTGTGGTGAATGCGAGAGCCGGGTTGAGGGAGGCGGCGACGCCATTGTAAAGCGAACGTGGCTGGACAGCGTACGAGAGAGAAGGGTCCTGGCGTCAAGAGTGGCGAGACACGTGGCAATTGGGAGTTATCAGCAAGAATTACACTGATACCCAACTAATAGTGAATAATTATTCTTCCACGTGGTCCATAGTGCTCAGCCAACCAATAACGCGTCTATAATTAAAGCCAAACCCCACAAATATGCGTTCAACGACGTGAACGTTTTGGACTGGTAGACGCGATATCGGCAGACTTCAGTAGTACCTACACTCACGTTAAGTATAGTTTCTTTCTTGATGAATCATTTAAGATCGTATATTTGTGAGTAGTCTGTCGTTACATAGTGAGACGACCCCATATCCAACGTTAGTACCACATCGGCATTTCTTCTATTTTCATGAATATTGAGATTAAAAGTAGCCTATTCCAATGCTATTTAATATTCTTTAAATTTCAGCTCGTATGTGAGGAGTCATCGAGTCGTTTTCTTCATTCGTGCTATTCACCTCTAATTCCTTCTATGTGGAGATCCTGAGATCACGAGGACGAATCACAAAACGATGTCATAGAAATCGTCTTAAAGCTAAGACTCTTTGTACAAATTTAATTCCTCCCATTTAATTCTTATACAAATTTTGTAGGATCATTATATTAAATATTATGACCAGATACGATGATTGGAAATTCATGTGTTTGCTTAGACGGTTGCTCCGTAATTTAATAATCATTAATATTTACAATATGAGTATACATATTTGAATCTACAGCATTTTAGATCATAATATTATTTACTCAGCAATGAACTGGTGACGAACCACACTAGTTCCTAGACGTATATGAAGTTCTGTAATACCCCCCCAATGTAGGTGTTTGAATCTCTGACTTTAGTTAATTAATCATACAGTCTGTTCATTATTTCAAGTGATTATCCTTTCTAATAATTGTCCATAAACACTGGTTCCCTAGTGTTATTCTAATGATCACTTTTATTAGTTTTCCCTCTTTTCTCAAAAGTGGGTGGTCCTTTGTTATTAAATTAAATAAGTAAATAATTGAATAATTGAGTCAAGCCCCAGATATCCCACATATATATACTGTATATATATATATATATATATATATATATATATATATATATATATATATATATATATATATATATATATATATATATATATATATACCTAGTAGCCAGAACGCACTTCTCAGCCTACTATGCAAGGCTCGATTTGCCTACTAAGCCAAGTTTTCATGAATTAATTGTTTTTCGACTACCTAACCTACCTTACCTAACCTAACCTAACTTTTTCGGCTACCTAACCTAACCTAACCTATAAAGATAGGTTAGGTTAGGTTAGGTAGCGTTGGTTAGGTTCGGTCATATAACTACGGTAATTTTAACTCCAATAAAAAAATTTTCCTCATACATAATGAAATGGGTAGCTTTATCATTTCATTAGAAAAAAAATAGAGAAAATATATTAATTCATTAAAACTTGGCTTATTAGGCAAATCGAGCTTTGCATAGTAGGCTGAAAAGTGCGTTCTGGCTGCTAAGTACGACATATATATATATATATATATATATATATATATATATATATATATATATATATATATATATATATATATATATATATATATATATATATATATAGGGGGGTACCACCTCTGGTGCAATTATAGGGACCCACAGCCTCAGAGAAGGGAACACAGAGCATTCAGGGAAAAACTTGCCATTTAACTCTGAATACGTAAGAGTGTTCACTTCTCCTACCACCCCCCTTTTTTATGGTGTACACTATATCTGCAAGGTTATACAGTTACATATCTGATTTTATACAAAAAATTAACATTAAGAGGACACAAAAAAAAGTTCGCTTCCAAGAGGCTGTAGATTTCCTCGAACTCCTCCGACGCCGGGCAGGAACCGAGGATGCAGCGAGCATTCCCCCTCTGCATCGCGACACTGAGGCGGTGAAAGAGAAAACTTGCTGCTCTAGGGTCTCTTGTGATGTCAATGAGCTTTGAACCAAGATCCTTAAGAAACTTTCTTGCACTCTCTCCCCATGGGCCTAGGGTCTCAGACCCTATTGGAACAAAGTTGTACCGATGATCTAATTGCCTGTACTCTGCTGACTTGTCTCTTTCTCTGCGTGTCGCCGCGGCTCCTGCTGTGACGGCAGAGAGGTTGATGTATGTGGTTGCCAGGGTGGATACACAAGTATAGTCCCATGCCAACTGTCTGCCACCCTTCCACGGTCGCATTGTGATTCCGTCTGGTCGGCCGGCAAAGCTAACAGAGTCACGGTTCAGTAGGTTGCGGGGCTCTCTCTCCGCTGGACACTGAGCAGAGGCAAGGCTTCTTTTAATGATGTCATTGACTTCGTCGTGTCTAGTGTGCCAACCACCAGATTTTCCACAGTGCAGGCCATGCAATCCATATTCGTCAGCATCTGCCTCACCGCAAATACACCTGTGAACAGTGTGGATACGGGCAGCAAGACGGAGAGCGACTGCAATACGGAGCTCCTGCGGATCAAGACGTGTGCCTGTCGCAGACACAGGGAAGTCCCCTGCATGGGGAGCCTGCACAGCTGTGAGGCGTGCACGATCACTGGGGGTTATTGCTGCCTCCAGCAAAGCTGTGGCTTCTTTGTCTACAATGGGGCTGTCCCAACTGGATATATATATATATATATATATATATATATATATATATATATATATATATATATATATATATATATATACATATATATATATATATATATATATATATATATGGCTATCACCAACTGAAACTGCAACTGAAAACTCACACCCCAGAAGTGACTCGAACCCATGCTCCCAGAAGCAATGCAACTGGTATATACAAGACGTATGCCGGCGGTGGGGTGGTTCAATTAGCTTAGGCTATCACCTCATTTTGTGCGGTCGTGATGGTCAAGTGGATTAAGGCGTCTTGTACATACCAGTTGCATTGCTTCTGGGAGTATGGGTTCGAGTCACTTCTGGGGTGTGAGTTTTCAGTTGCATATTGTCCTGGGGACCATTCAGGCTTGTTCGCATTTGTGTTCCTCACGTGTGCCCCAAAGAATGAGGTGATTTGGTAAAATGCTATGCCCAAGATTACTATCCGAGTGCCGGCGGTGGGGTGGTTCAATTAGCTTAGGCTATCACCTCATTTTGTCCGGTCGTGATGGTCAAGTGGATTAAGGCGTCTTGTACATACCAGTTGCATTGCTTCTGGGAGTATGGGTTCGAGTCACTTCTGGGGTGTGAGTTTTCAGTTGCATATTGTCCTGGGGACCATTCAGGCTTGTTCGCATTTGTGTTTCTCACGTGTGCCCCAAAGAATGAGGTGATTTGGTAAAATGCTATGCCCAAGATTACTATCCGAGTGCCGGCGGTGGGGTGGTTCAATTAGCTTAGGCTATCACCTCATTTTGTCCGGTCGTGATGGTCAAGTGGATTAAGGCGTCTTGTACATACCAGTTGCATTGCTTCTGGGAGTATGGGTTCGAGTCACTTCTGGGGTGTGAGTTTTCAGTTGCATATTGTCCTGGGGACCATTCAGGCTTGTTCGCATTTGTGTTCCTCACGTGTGCCCCAAAGAATGAGGTGATTTGGTAAAATGCTATGCCCAAGATTACTATCCGAGTGCCGGCGGTGGGGTGGTTCAATTAGCTTAGGCAATCACCTCATTTTGTCCGGTCGTGATGGTCAAGTGGATTAAGGCGTCTTGTACATACCAGTTGCATTGCTTCTGGGAGTATGGGTTCGAGTCACTTCTGGGGTGTGAGTTTTCAGTTGCATATTGTCCTGGGGACCATTCAGGCTTGTTCGCATTTGTGTTCCTCACGTGTGCCCCAAAGAATGAGGTGATTTGGTAAAATGCTATGCCCAAGATTACTATCCGAGTGCCGGCGGTGGGGTGGTTCAATTAGCTTAGGCTATCACTTCATTTTGTCCGGTCGTGATGGTCAAGTGGATTAAGGCGTCTTGTACATACCAGTTGCATTGCTTCTGGGAGTATGGGTTCGAGTCACTTCTGGGGTGTGAGTTTTCAGTTGCATATTGTCCTGGGGACCATTCAGGCTTGTTCGCATTTGTGTTCCTCACGTGTGCCCCAAAGAATGAGGTGATTTGGTAAAATGCTATGCCCAAGATTACTATCCGAGTGCCGGCGGTGGGGTGGTTCAATTAGCTTAGGCTATCACCTCATTTTGTCCGGTCGTGATGGTCAAGTGGATTAAGGCGTCTTGTACATACCAGTTGCATTGCTTCTGGGAGTATGGGTTCGAGTCACTTCTGGGGTGTGAGTTTTCAGTTGCATATTGTCCTGGGGACCATTCAGGCTTGTTCGCATTTGTGTTCCTCACGTGTGCCCCAAAGAATGAGGTGATTTGGTAAAATGCTATGCCCAAGATTACTATCCGAGTGCCGGCGGTGGGGTGGTTCAATTAGCTTAGGCTATCGCCTCATTTTGTCCGGTCGTGATGGTCAAGTGGATTAAGGCGTCTTGTACATACCAGTTGCATTGCTTCTGGGAGTATGGGTTCGAGTCACTTCTGGGGTGTGAGTTTTCAGTTGCATATTGTCCTGGGGACCATTCAGGCTTGTTCGCATTTGTGTTCCTCACGTGTGCCCCAAAGAATGAGGTGATTTGGTAAAATGCTATGTCCAAGATTACTATCCGAGTGCCGGCGGTGGGGTGGTTCAATTAGCTTAGGCTATCACCTCATTTTGTCCGGTCGTGATGGTCAAGTGGATTAAGGCGTCTTGTACATACCAGTTGCATTGCTTCTGGGAGTATGGGTTCGAGTCACTTCTGGGGTGTGAGTTTTCAGTTGCATATTGTCCTGGGGACCATTCAGGCTTGTTCGCATTTGTGTTCCTCACGTGTGCCCCAAAGAATGAGGTGATTTGGTAAAATGCTATGCCCAAGATTACTATCCGAGTGCCGGCGGTGGGGTGGTTCAATTAGCTTAGGCTATCACCTCATTTTGTCCGGTCGTGATGGTCAAGTGGATTAAGGCGTCTTGTACATACCAGTTGCATTGCTTCTGGGAGTATGGGTTCGAGTCACTTCTGGGGTGTGAGTTTTCAGTTGCATATTGTCCTGGGGACCATTCAGGCTTGTTCGCATTTGTGTTCCTCACGTGTGCCCCAAAGAATAAGGTGATTTGGTAAAATGCTATGCCCTAGATTACTATCCGAGTGCCGGCGGTGGGGTGGTTCAATTAGCTTAGGCTATCACCTCATTTTGTCCGGTCGTGATGGTCAAGTGGATTAAGGCGTCTTGTACATACCAGTTGCATTGCTTCTGGGAGTATGGGTTCGAGTCACTTCTGGGGTGTGAGTTTTCAGTTGCATATTATCCTGGGGACCATTCAGGCTTGTTCGCATTTGTGTTCCTCACGTGTGCCCCAAAGAATGAGGTGATTTGGTAAAATGCTATGCCCAAGACTACTATCCGAGTGCCGGCGGTGGGGTGGTTCAATTAGCTTAGGCTATCACCTCATTTTGTCTGGTCGTGATGGTCAAGTGGATTAAGGCGTCTTGTACATACCAGTTGCATTGCTTCTGGGAGTATGGGTTCGAGTCACTTCTGGGGTGTGAGTTTTCAGTTGCATATTGTCCTGGGGACCATTCAGGCTTGTTCGCATGTATATGTATATGTATATGTATATATATATATATATATATATATGTATATTTATGATCGATGTTTCCTTCGGGAATCTTAATTTTAAGATAAATAGAAAAACCAGGGATATACTGAACATCTTGTTTCAGAATCTTTACTTTAAAATGCATAACGTTTCGAATACTTCTCGTATTCATCATCAGATCTAAAAGAAAAAATAGAAATCACAATCAAATAGCTGGTAAACAAAGAACTCATACTGAATATAATTGCCTATCAAAGAAAGGAAAATGCTTAAAAAACAAAACACTTAAGCGCACTTATAGTGATCAATACAAATGAAACTTATTAACTGTCACATATATTAAAACTAATTTAAAATCCATTACAGTACAAGATGAAATTTATAACTACTAAAACAAACCATTCTATTAAACTTATGTGAAGTGATCAGAAGTGAAACTTGATACCTAACACAGATACTAAACACTATAGCAAATATTTATATAATGACTACAAATCTACAAAAAATGTATGTAAAATACAAACAGAATAAACGACAATTATAAAGTACTAACCAAAATCTTATAAAAACTCAATATTAAATAAAATTAAATACCAAAAAATGTATTATATATCGTAAATAAAAGATTATATTAATGTACAATGTCAAGACTTGAAATAAGTAAGAAAGGGCAAAGACATGGTAAACTAAACAAAAAATTAAATTACCAAAATGAACTAAAAATCAAATTACAGGGCCTACTGTGCACTATACAGTGTACAATTGAACAGCTGAAAGGTTGCTATTTAACAGAGGCCGCCGCTCCTTTATATATAAGGATTCCATTACTCTCAAATCTGACTGGCAATTCATACAAGTGTCCAGAATTTTAAAATCAGATTCCAGCAGAGAATGATCAAACTCATAACAATGGTTTCTAATCTCCGAAAATGCTGGTTTAGACAATGGTAATCCAGTCCTAAAAGATAATCCCCGGTGCTCAAGTATCCTAATCTTAAAGTTCCGAATGGAACTCCCAACATATCCAGCATTTCAGCTGGAACAATTATACATATTTACGACATTTGAGCACAGGGGGCTAGGCACTTTATCTTTAAATTTAAAATAAGAGCCTATGGTATTTGTGTTGACAAAAATAAATCTAAAGTCTACTTGAGGATAACAATGCTGCAACAGTCTCCTCAAACGACTCCTTACAGAAAAGCTAATGCTGCCATAAAATGGTAATTTAATATATTTAAGATCCCTTTCCACTGTAGTAATCCTACACGATGGGTGAAACTTCTTATTTAAGAAATTCCTTATAAAAGTATAAACCATATGCAAAGGATAACCATTATTTGAAAAAAATTTCACAAGAAAATTAGTTTCCTGATCAAAGTTATTCCAATTAGAACATAAAACAAAGGCCCTATTCAGTAGAGTGTTAATTGCATTTTTCTTAAAAATATCACGAACAAAGGAATTAAAATTTAAACCTAAACCAGTAAAGGTTGGTTTCCTAAAAACATTAGTGTTGAACCCATTAAGGTTATTCACTTTTACATCAAGAAACGACAATGAATTATCAACTTCACACTCTGCAGTACACCGTATATTACTATGTTGTGCATTAAGATACTCTCTAAATTTCTCAATATGACATTGGTCCCTAAACAACAAAAAAGTGTCATCTACATATCTCCTGTACAAGACTGGTTTAAAGGCCGAAGGACAATTATCAAGCCAATTTATTTCGTGAAAACTCAAAAAAGCATTAGCCAGTGCAGGACCTAATTTGAAATTTCTGAAAAGCAGAAGCGGGTAAATAAGTTGAAAAGTGAATTGCACGTGAACTTGGAGAAATTCAAGATCTTGGTTTCCTGGGTTGATTTTGCATCCTTAAAATGTAAATATGGAAACTATAATGATAAAAGGGTTGAAAAATGTAGACTTATTCACGAGAAGAAATTGCGTAACTTGGGTATACCTTCATTTAATTCGGTGGACCCCTGATAAGGTGGTTTTCAATTTTTCAAAGAGAGTTCTGTCTCCCATTGAGAAAGAACTTCTCTCTCTGGGGTTAGACTTCGGGTTGACGTGTAAAAAACCTAAATTTGTTAATCATTTTTTAGGTTTTGAGCGGTTATGCAACACATTGAAAACTTGTACCCTAAGGACTGGTACAAATTATAGTTGGACCAATATCATCAGTACTGTTTCCTCCTTAGCACATGAAGTCTTTAACGACTTTGGTAAATATAAATCTACATTCCCTCCTTTTGACAAAAGGAAATTGGAGTGTATTAATGGCTTAAAGAATCATAGGAGTATTTGCATTACCAGGCCAGATAAAGGTAGGGGTATAGTAGTTTTGGACAAGTTAGAGTATGTTAATAAGGTGGAAAGGTTGTTAGAAGACCCCTCTAAATTTACGTTGGTTGATATAGACCCATTCTCGTATATTTTGAAATGTGAGGATAAACTGAATAGAGTTTTAAGAAGTTTGAAAGACTCTCTTTTTGATTATACTAAATTACTTGCAACTGGCTCTAAGCCTGGCAACTTATATAGGTAACCTAAAGTTCATAAAACAGGTATACCGATTGTTACGGTGCCCTCTCCTATTTCTTTCGTTTGCCGGCGTAAAAAGTCATATCAGCTCTCCCTACTGATTCTCTGAGGTTCAGGGAGTCTATTGACATGTGTGGCGACCAGACCGGCTGCCAGTTAAAGGAAGGAAGTTACATTATAAGTTGTAAATAAGGGAAAATTGGCGCCCTGATATAAAATGAAAGAGTATCCCCTAAGGCAGATATGACCTTTTGGAAGGGACACTAGCCGATCGCGGATTGGCCGACTTAGGTTGCGGGCGACCAATCAGGACCCGCCATGACGTCACCGAGTGCCCCGGGCGGCGCCAACGTCAGAGTTGACCCGACCTTGGAAGTGACAGGACGCGTCTCGGTCTGCTCTCAAGGATTAGAGGCTCTACAAGCCTTTCTTAGTGGATTAGTGCTGGCTATTGCAGCCCATCGGATATATTGGAGACCCCGCGCTTCTGGGAAGCAAAAAGGAACCAAGTTTATTGAGCGAAAGAGTGCCAAACTTGGAAAATATTCGGCGACGACGCTGGGCGGCGATGCTGGACGTTGGGGAGCCTGGAAAGGTGTGGCGGGCAAGCCTAGCTGTGACCGGGTCACATCCACTGAGAATTTTGGAAGGACGACACCGTGCCTAGGACAAGGAGCAACGCCTTGTGGAAGGGGGCGAGTGTGGGAAAATAGTGATTAGCTCGGCGCCTATCGATGAACCAAGATTGGGGTAGCTGAATCTCAGGGATTGGAACGGCGACGACGCGAAGGCTCCACGACACCTGAGGACCTGTGGAACGTTCCTGGATCTTCGAGGATCGACTCAGGAAGCGTGGGAACCTCACACCATCGAGGGACAGGCGTCGTGAGCCAGGAATGTAAGGTAGATCATTTTCCCTCCCATTACCCCTTGTGTGAGTAGGCTAGTTAGGCCACAATATTTACTTATGTATGTGGCAGCAGGACTTTAATACTTTAGTAGTAGAATAGGCTGCAAGGCAGCTTGTGTCCAGGACTGTCAGAGGGGACAGTGTGTATGGATGGCAGGACAGTGAAGGAGAGGCGCCGACGTGGTGAAGAGGCCCTCCTGTGTGAGAGTGTGGGACACCTGTCTCTCTGCCCAGTTGAAGGAGTGTTGGAGGTCGTGGAAGAAGAGGCTGACGATCTCCAGACTTATTATCCATATTTCCATATTCATGTATTACTTGTGATTGTGTGTGTGTTCATGTAATTTGCATCAGTAAATTCACACATTTTATCACTGTGTTTAAGTGTGCCTCCATTTATGATATTTCTCTACGAGCATACACGAAGGTTATCATAGTACCACCTAGGGAACACTACGTTCTCTATAGCAGTTCTTATTGCCTGGAGAGTGGTAAAGACAGCACAGACTTACATAAAAGTGTACCCTTAGCCACCCGATCAGTATCGGTGCCTGAATGGTGGCAACTATTAACGTAATGGCTAGAGAGGTAAAGCCACACAGACCTTCCTGGGAGAGTACCCTGGGTCAACAGTCTAGTAGCAGATCTATGGGAGTAGCAATCTTCTGGCTACAAACAATATATAATACACCCACTGAACTGCATTGCTGGGGTGCAGATATAATAACTCAGCTGGCGACCTTGCTAAGAAGAAGATAGAGAAGACAGGCGGGAAAGGAGTTCCTGCAACCTTCTTGTCTGGCAGGCAAGACTCAGGGAGGTTATGGTTATAAGGTAAGCCTGAGTCTTCCTTCACTCCCCCACGGGTCTAGGCCGGAACTGTTAACAGCAGTTTCCCCGTGTTTGACTGAAGGGCTTCCAGGGTGAATCAGTGGCATCCCTTTTGTGGTGGAAGCAAAGGCCTGCGGAGGTGGGCATTGTTGGTCCTCTCCTGTGTGACCAAGGAGACTCCGGTGAATCCCGGGAGTCGGAGGGGCTGAGTATTTGGGCCTTTTGAACCCCTAGCAGCTAAGTTTTAGCAGAGCCCCGGCCCACCTACACGTGACACGATTCGTCCTATTTTATCAGCGATTGGCACTTTTAATTATAAACTGGCTAAGTTTCTGGTTCCATTATTAGAACCATTAACGCATAATGAATTTACTGTGAGAAATTCTCAGGATTTTGTAAAAGAACTTTCCTCTTTAAATTTTGAGTTCCCAACTATAATGGCCAGTTTCGATGTTGAATCACTTTTTACTATATATGTATATATATATATATATATATATATATATATATATATATATATATGTATATATATATATATATATATATATATATATATATATATTATTAAATATGACCGAAAAAGTAAGATTAATAATTCTAACACGAATTTTCTCAATCTTTCGTACATTTCTTTTCACTGTTGGAGGTAAATCAAAAATCAATTCTCCAAAATTCATTTTTATTTCTAGTCTGACGCGACACGAGTGCGTTTCGTAAAACTTATTACATTTTCAAAGACTTTAGTTCACAAATACACAACTGAATAGAACTTACCCATCTCCGATTTTATATCTACATTTGAGTGAGGTGGAAGGGGTGATGTGGCATTAACACAAGACAGAACAAGATGTGGCATTAATAGGGTATTAATTTCATCAACACAAGACAGAACAAGAAGTGATATTAATAGGGTATTAATTTCATCAACATGTTGTTGATGAAATTAATACCCTATTAATATTACTAACGCGACACGAGCACAAACGCGCTCGTGTCGCGTCAGACTAGAAATAAAAATGAATTTTGGAGAATTGATTTTTGATTTACCTCCAATAGTGAAAAGAAATGTACGAAAGATTAAGATAATTCGTGTTTGAATTATTAATCTTACTTTTTCGGTCATATTTAATAATATATGTCTACAGGAAAGACTGCTACCAAAATATACTAATATATATATATATATATATATATATATATATATATATATATATATATATATATATATATATATATATATATATATATATATATATATATATATATATATATATATATATATATATATATATATATATATATATATATATATATATATATATATATATATATATATATATATATATATATATATATATATATACATATATATATGTGTCGTACCTAGTTGCCAAAATTCATTTCTCAGCCTACTATGCAAGGCCCGATTTGCCTAATAAGCCAAGTTTTCACGAATTAATATTTTTTCGACTACCTAACCTACCTAACCTAACCTAACCTAACTTTTTCGGCTACCTAACCTAACCTCACCTATAAAGATAGGTTAGGTTAGGTTAGGTAGGGTTGGTTAGGTTCGGTCATATATCTACGTTAATTTTAACTCCAAAAAAAAAAAATTTACCTCATACATAATGAAATTGGTAGCTTTATCATTTCATAAGAAAAAATTTAGAGAAAATATATTAATTTAGGAAAACTTGGCTTATTAGGCAAATCGGGCCTTGCATAGTAGGCTGAGAAGTGCGTTCTGGCTACTAGGTACGACATACATATATATATATATATATATATATATATATATATATATATATATATATATATATATATATATATATATATATATATATATATATATATATATATATATATATATATATATATATATATATATATATATATATATATATATATATATATATATATATATATATATATATATATATATATATATATATATATATATATATATATATATAATGAACAAATCCACAAGGGCCGTGACGAGGATTCGAACCTGCGTCCGGGAGCATCCCAGACACTGCCTTAATCGACTGAGCTAAAATCGGCCCTTGTGGATTTGTTCATTTGATGCACCACGTTAGTGTGATCTCGTGTGTGATATATATATATATATATATATATATATATATATATATATATATATATATATATATATATATATATATATATTTATATATATATATATATATATATATATATATATATATATATATATATATATATATTTATACATATATATTTATACATATATATTATTAAATATGACCGAAAAAGTAAGATTAATAATTCTAACACGAATTTTCTCAATCTTTCGTACATTACGCTTCACTGTTGGAGGTAAATAAAAAATCACTTCTCCAAAATTCATTTTTATTTCTAGTCTGACGCGACACGGGCGCGTTTCGTAAAACTTATTACATTTTCAAAGACTTCACAAATACACAACTGATTAGAACTTACGTATCTCTGCTATTATATCTACATTTGAGTGAGGTGGGAGGGATGACGTGGCATATAGTGATGTGGCATTAACACAAGACAGAACATGAGGGGATATTAATAGGGTATTAAAAGTATCAACACAAGACAGAACAGAAACAATGGGTATTGAATAGAAGTGTTTGTAGAAAGCCTATTGGTCCATATTTCTTGATGCTTCTATATTGGAGCGGAGTCTTGAGGTGGGTAGAATATAGTTGTGCAATAATTGGCTGTTGATTGCTGGTGTTGACTTCTTGATGTGTAGTGCCTCGCAAACGTCAAGCCGCCTGCTATCGCTGTATCTATCGATGATTTCTGTGTTGTTTACTAGGATTTCTCTGGCGATGGTTTGGTTATGGGAAGAGATTATATGTTCCTTAATGGAGCCCTGTTGCTTATGCATCGTTAAACGCCTAGAAAGAGATGTTGTTGTCTTGCCTATATACTGGGTTTTTTGGAGCTTACAGTCCCCAAGTGGGCATTTGAAGGCATAGACGACGTTAGTCTCTTTTAAAGCGTTCTGTTTTGTGTCTGGAGAGTTTCTCATGAGTAGGCTGGCCGTTTTTCTGGTTTTATAGTAAATCGTCAGTTGTATCCTCTGATTTTTGTCTGTAGGGGTAACGTTCCTATTAAAAATATCTTTCAGGACCCTTTCCTCCGTTTTATGAGCTGTGGAAAAGAAGTTCCTGTAAAATAGTCTAATAGGGGGTATAGGTGTTGTGTTAGTTGTCTCTTCAGAGGTTGCATGGCTTTTCACTTTCCTTCTTATGATGTCTTCGATGAAACCATTGGAGAAGCCGTTATTGACTAGAACCTGCCTTACCCTACAGAGTTCTTCGTCGACTTGCTTCCATTCTGAGCTGAGGCTGAGAGCACGGTCGACGTATGCGTTAACAACACTCCTCTTGTTTCTAGGCGTTTAACGATGCATAAGCAACAGGGCTCCATTAAGGAACATATAATCTCTTCCCATAACCAAACCATCGCCAGAGAAATCCTAGTAAACAACACAGAAATCATCGATAGATACAGCGATAGCAGGCGGCTTGACGTTTGCGAGGCACTACACATCAAGAAGTCAACACCAGCAATCAACAGCCAATTATTGCACAACTATATTCTACCCACCTCAAGACTCCGCTCCAATATAGAAGCATCAAGAAATATGGACCAATAGGCTTTCTACAAACACTTCTATTCAATACCCATTGTTTCTGTTCTGTCTTGTGTTGATACTTTTAATACCCTATTAATATCCCCTCATGTTCTGTCTTGTGTTAATGCCACATCACTATATGCCACGTCATCCCTCCCACCTCACTCAAATGTAGATATAATAGCAGAGATACGTAAGTTCTAATCAGTTGTGTATTTGTGAAGTCTTTGAAAATGTAATAAGTTTTACGAAACGCGCCCGTGTCGCGTCAGACTAGAAATTAAAATGAATTTTGGAGAAGTGATTTTTTATTTACCTCCAACAGTGAAGCGTAATGTACGAAAGATTGAGAAAATTCGTGTTAGAATTATTAATCTTACTTTTTCGGTCATATTTAATAATATATGTCTACAGGAAAGATTGCTACCAAAATATACTAATATTAAAGTGCACGACCCAGCAGCAAGGAATCAAGCCTTCACGATAAAATATCGCCAGGATCTGATTCGTGATCAGATATACAAGGCAGAGAATGAAATCAAAGACAACAAAACGCAACTACTTCATGCTACAAACGAGTGGAGAAATAGCAACATCGACAATAGTATCCGTACCCGCATTGAACAACACCTCGACATCCTCACAAACCAACATCACCTCAGCACTGAAACAAGGATTATCAAGAAACTAACAACATTATATGGAGGACCTATGGCAATTCCACGACCAAGAGATGGCTTCCTGAACCTTGCAGGAATTAACCTCACTGAGGACCAAGTCACTCTCCTAAACCTGGGCATAAACTGTCATGTTATGTCCAGACCGAGTGAAATGGCCCGGAAAGTAGAGTTGGAAATTCTGTTGGACGACATATTCGACCTCGAGACACAAAAGAAGGTCACTACCAAAGATACCTTACAAGCAGAACTTATTGCAGAAGGAGGAAAGAATCGAGGCAACTACAGAAGCACCATACTGTCCCCCGAGCTTAAAGCGGCAGCTAAAAGCCTTCGTGAGAACAAGGAGATAGTTGTCAGGAGAGGTGACAAGTCGCCAATATATGTCATTCTTAAAAAAGACGAATATCTGGCGAAAATGAACATCATACTCTCTGACCAAACTAAGTTCCAAAGGGTAACGAAGGACACTACAGCCGAATTAAAAGCAAAGGTCAACAAACTGATCGAAACTGTGAACGCCAAGAAATCCGGACTCCACCTGCCAAAGATCATTGGGGAATATAAACCTGGATATGCGTATGGAAATGTCAAGACGCACAAGCCTGGAAACCCACTTCGGCCAATCATTAGCCAGATACCCACACCCACGTACAGACTGGCGAAGCGACTCAACGGCCTGCTGACTCCTTATGTTCCTTGCGCCTTCAGCCTGAAGTCTCCAAAGGAATTTGTGGATTTACTGCGGGGCACACGGGCCACAGGGATAAGAGCCTCGTTGGACGTAGAATCGCTGTTTACCAACGTACCTGTGGACGAGACAATCGGAATGATAGCCGACAGAGTGTATTGTGATCCAGCCTGTACTCCTCTTGACATGCCAGAAAGTATTCTGAGGAAACTACTCCAAGCTTGTACTAAAGAGGCACCCTTCTTGAGCCCGGATGGGCACATGTATAAGCAAGTAGATGGGGTCGCCATGGGTTCTCCCCTAGGTGTCCTGTTTGCAAACTTCTACATGGGTACCATCGAGCAAAAAGTCTTAGTCGACATGAACTTGAAACCGGCCATATACTGCAGGTATGTTGACGACATTTTTACACAGGTACCTGATGTCAGACATCTGCAGGAGCTGAAGGAGGCATTTGAGCAGAGTTCCGTGCTGCGTTTCACTTACGAGACGGAAAAGGATGGGAAGCTGCCTTTTCTAGATGTAACAGTCATGGAAAAGGGCGGAGGTTTCGACACTGCAGTCTACACTAAGGAAACAAACATAGGAATGTGCCTAAATGCCAACAGCGACTGCCCTGGCAGGTACAAGAGGAGTGTTGTTAACGCATACGTCGACCGTGCTCTCAGCTACAGCTCAGAATGGAAGCAAGTCGACGAAGAACTCTGTAGGGTAAGGCAGGTTCTAGTCAATAACGGCTTCTCCAATGGTTTCATCGAAGACATCATAAGAAGGAAAGTGAAAAGCCATGCAACCTCTGAAGAGACAACTAACACAACACCTATACCCCCTATTAGACTATTTTACAGGAACTTCTTTTCCACAGCTCATAAAACGGAGGAAAGGGTCCTGAAAGATATTGTTAATAGGAACGTTACCCCTACAGACAAAAATCAGAGGATACAACTGACGATTTACTATAAAACCAGAAAAACGGCCAGCCTACTCATGAGAAACTCTCCAGACACAAAACAGAACGCTTTAAAAGAGACTAACGTCGTCTATGCCTTCAAATGCCCACTTGGGGACTGTAAGCTCCAAAAAACCCAGTATATAGGCAAGACAACAACATCTCTTTCTAGGCGTTTAACGATGCATAAGCAACAGGGCTCCATTAAGGAACATATAATCTCTTCCCATAACCAAACCATCGCCAGAGAAATCCTAGTAAACAACACAGAAATCATCGATAGATACAGCGATAGCAGGCGGCTTGACGTTTGCGAGGCACTACACATCAAGAAGTCAACACCAGCAATCAACAGCCAATTATTGCACAACTATATTCTACCCACCTCAAGACTCCGCTCCAATATAGAAGCATCAAGAAATATGGACCAATAGGCTTTCTACAAACACTTCTATTCAATACCCATTGTTTCTGTTCTGTCTTGTGTTGATACTTTTAATACCCTATTAATATCCCCTCATGTTCTGTCTTGTGTTAATGCCACATCACTATATGCCACGTCATCCCTCCCACCTCACTCAAATGTAGATATAATAGCAGAGATACGTAAGTTCTAATCAGTTATGTATTTGTGAAGTCTTTGAAAATGTAATAAGTTTTACGAAACGCGCCCGTGTCGCGTCAGACTAGAAATAAAAATGAATTTTGGAGAAGTGATTTTTTATTTACCTCCAACAGTGAAGCGTAATGTACGAAAGATTGAGAAAATTCGTGTTAGAATTATTAATCTTACTTTTTCGGTCATATTTAATAATATATGTCTACAGGAAAGACTGCTACCAAAATATACTTATACATATATATATATATATATATGTATATATATATATATATATATATATATATATATATATATATATATATATATATATATATATATATATATATATATTGTAATGTACCGGTAAAGCATTGGTGTTCGGCTGTTTCAAAAGCTAGGGGCAGGGCCTCGTCACATAAAAAAAAAGAGAAGTTTGTCCTTTTGTCTGTGGTAAGGTAATGGGAAGACACACAAAACACAAAGTATAAACAATGTGATTTTAATTACTCTAGAAAACAAGATATGAATAAAGACAATCTCGTATAATTCAAAACAAGTCAACAAACAAAACAACATGAATAATTACTGTCAATGAAAAGTTACTCTAAGACAAGTAAGTGTAAGTTAAAATAAATAAAAAAAGTGAGGTGCTGGGATGACTGGCTTCAAGCTGCCGCCTCCCTTAGTACACGACAGCCAGGGTATAGTCTACTAATAGAGAGATGTCAACTCCAAGGAGCACAGAGATATTCTGAGGAGTCTGCGTGCTGCTGGCCCAGACGTCGACTCATGGGGTGGCGTGAGTGCAGGTGCGACGACACACCAGCCAATCAGCAACAGGCAGGCGGAGAATGAGTAGTTTGCTGGTTGACGGTGGGCGGTAGCCGGTGTGTCGGGTTGTGCTTGGTACGCTTGCTTCCTGGGCAAAACGTTTGGCGATACTGGTGGACGTATCTTCAATATAGTATCTTGTACTTGAACGACGTAAATGTGTAGGGAAGAGCAGGCTCAATCTCTCTTGAAGGAGATTATCGTCACAACTCTCCCCCGAAGCCTGCGGTTCTGGAAGAAGTTACGTCTTCATGTGGTGGAGTGATAGTTGGAGTTGCTTCTACTTCATAGACTCTGGAGAGGGCGTCGGCTATGATGTTGTCAGAACCCTTGATATAGCGGATCTCCAGGTTGAAATCTTGCAGATATAAAGCCCATCGTAGAAGACGTTGGTTATTGAATTGGGCTTGATGTAAGAAGCGGAGAGGATTGTGGTCTGAGAAGATGGTGGTAGACCTGGCACCTTGTAGGTATGGAGCAAAGTGCTGGAGATTCAGGACGATGGAGAGTAGTTCCTTCTCGATAGTGCTGTAGTTCCTCTGGTGGGGTTTCAACTTGTAGCTGTAGTAGCTGACAGGTAGAACCTCCTCGCCTCGTTGCTGCATCAGGACACCCCCGATGCCGGTACCACTGGTGTCGACATGAAGGATGAAAGGCTTGGAGATATATGGCGAGGCGAGAATAGGATTAGAACAGAGGAGGAATTTGAGTTGTTCGAAAGCAACGGTTTGCTGCATGGTCCAATTATACCGTTGCTTGGGACTGGTTAAATTAATTAATGGTGTTGCTACCGTACTAAAATTTCTCACAAACCTATGGTAGTAGGAGGCAAGACCAAGGAAGCGCAGTAGCTGCTTCCTGGTGGTAGGCTGTGGATAATGCTGGATGGCTTGAGTGTGTGTGTCTAACGGAGCTAGGCTGCCACTCCCTATTACATGACCCAGATAACGCACTTTACCTTTGGCAAAGGTGGACTTGCCCAGGTTGATGGTGAGGCCGGCTGTCAGGAGCTTGGCGAACAGTCGTTGCAGCTGGAGCAGATGTTCGCTCCAGGTGTTGGATGCTACGACGATATCATCCAAATAGGCGTAGGTGTTATCCAAGCCCTGGATGACGCGGTTGACAACTCTCTGAAAGGTGGCCGGGGCATTACATAGTCCGAAAGGAAGGCGTTCATACCTGAAAAGTCCAAAGGGAGTGATAAATGCAGATATTTCTTTGGCTCGCTCTGTTAGACACACTTGATAATACCCCTTGAGCAAGTCCACTTGGGACAAGTACTGGGCATTACCAATGGCATCAAGAATGTCATCTATCCGTGGCAAGGGGTATGCATCCTCGACAGTCACAATTTTTAATTTACGGTAGTCCGTGCAAAGTATAACCTTACCTTGGGGTTTTGGCACCAAGATACAGGGTGAGGCCCAGGGGGACTTACAAGGTGTAGCCAGTCCATGATCCAAGAGGTACTGCACCTCAGCATGCATGACTTCCTTCTCGCTAGAGCTGATTCGGTAGAAGGGTTGACGAATCGGCCGGGTGTCAGGGAGCAGTTGGATGTCGTGCTGGGTAACATTACACTCTTGTGGATCATCTCGGAACAACTCCTGATGTTTTTTGAAGATCTTGATGAGAGGTGCACTATGATTGTCCTGAAAATAATTGTGAAGATCAGTTAGGATTTCCGAATTGGAAAGCGCTGACTCCGTGTCAGTGCTTTCGGGAGGAGAAGCAGGGAAGGTCTCACTGTGGATGTATAGGTCTTTAAAGGAAGAATATGTTATCATTACAGTGGGAGGAGTACCGTTATATAGCTTTGGGAGGTTGACGTGGCACAACTGGATCTTCCGCCGCCTATCTGGAGTCTCTAGAACGTAGTTGTGGCTGTTTCTGCACTCCTTGATGCGGTAGGGTCCTGAAAACCTGTTTTGCAAAGGAGAACCTGGGATAGAGAAATAAGCAAGCACGAAGTCTCCCGGTTTAAATTTCCTTACTGTGCTGGTCTGGTCGTAATGAGTCTTCATCCTCTCCTGTGCTTTCAATAGATTATCTTTGGCAAAACTGTGTACCCTCTCTAGAATGTGTTGTAGGTTTTGAAGAAACTGGGGCACATTCTGATGCTCACTGAAGGTGGCATCACGTAGAGAGTCTTTGAAAGCTTTGAGAGGAGTACGGCACTTACGTCCGTAGAGCATCTCATAAGGAGATACTCCTAGAGACTCATTGGGAAGACTTCTATAGATGCACATTATCAGGTCAATTTGCTTATCCCAATCCTTAGAGGTTTCATTACAAAAGTTCTTCAGGAATGCTTTAATAGTCTGATGACTACGCTCAAGAGAACCCTGTGAAGCAGGGTGATAGGGGCTGGACAATACCTGTTTGATGTTGAACTCTTCCAGTGTCCTCTTGAAGAGATCACTGGTGAAGTTGGTGCCACAGTCGCTCTGAACCTCCCTTGGAAATCCATACTGGGTGAAGATCTTCAATAAGTGTTTCACAACCGTAGCAGCCGTAATGTTCTTTACTGGAACTGTTATGGGGAATCTGGTGGTAGGACACAGGATGGTTAAGATATAGGCGTTACCTGAACTGGTCAGAGGTAAAGGACCAACACAGTCTATAATAAGTCTGTGGAAAGGTTCCGCAGGCACCTGTATGGGAGTCAGTGGTGCTCTGGGGATAGAGATGTTCGGTTTACCTGCCATCTGACATGTATGACACTGTTTGACGAACTGTTTGACGCTATATACCATACCTGGCCAGTAGTAGTTTTGACGGATTCCATGGTAGGTCTTGTTAAATCCGTAGTGTGAGAGTGCTCCGTGGGCCAGGTGTAGAATAGTGGGCCGCAGGCTGGCAGGAATCACTAGTTGTTCGACGTTGGCCCAATCGTCCTCCTCCTTCAGTTTACTGGGTCTATATCTGCGGTAGAGCAACTCGTTCTCTAGGAAGAACCCAGGAATACTGTCAGGTTGAGTCTCAGCCTGGAAAAATAATGGTGTCAAGGTAAGATCTTCCCTCTGTAACTTACGGAACTCCAACTTGGTCAGATTCGGGGGTAGTTTCTGAGGGTCTTGAGGGACAGCGGTAGCAGTAGAGTCAGCTGGCTGTGGTCGTGCAGCTTGTGCACGGGTGGTCACTAAAACCGGAGGAGAAACTTCATAACTCTCTTGAACCTTTGCTGGAACATACTCAAAGATGAGATTATCCATTACAGAGGTACACACCTGGGGTTTGTCCATGACGATCAGGTTGGTCGGTTGCAGGTCTTCTGCCAAGTCGTTGCCCAGGAGAAGTTGCACTCCAGGCGTGGGAAAAGGCTTTTCCCTGACGGCGACTTGCACTTCTCTAGTCACGAAGGGACAATCCAGTTGGACTCTGGCGAGAGGATAAGGAGTGGTAGCAGTGAGGTCAGTGATGAAGACAGTTTCTCCGGTGTAGGCGATGTTGGGCACAGCCGATTTCAAAATAATCGATTGAAGAGCCGCTGTGTCCCTCAAGATCTTCAATTTGAAACGTCCCTCCGGATTTGAACCGTTGGCAGAGACAGTTCCAGTATACAGGTGTTTACTGAAAAGAGAAAGATCATTAACATGAACACCAACATTCATCACAGGCTTACCGGACTTAGGAGGAGTCTGTTTGGGTTTAGTGGATTCAGTATTTCCTTTGTATTGAGACTTACCACATTTATCTATGGTATGTCCATAGGGTCTACAATACTTACAGTACAATTGCGAGCCAGCTTGATCGGTACTCACTTTCTCGTAACTGTACCAAGACTTCTTACTGGAGGATGGTTCTGGTGTCAGCCGGTGGATGAGGCTGTAAGTGTCAGCCGACTTAGCACACTTTAGGTAGTCGGTTTCTTCTTTATCTGCTAAATATAAACGGACAGGAGGCGGCACACGCCTCAAGAATTCTTCAACTAGCATGAGGTTGACGAGTTCTGCAAAAGTAGAGACATGTGCTGCTTCCAGCCATTTCATAAAATATCTCCTTTTGGTATTAGCAAATTCAAGAAAGGTAGTGGTACTTGCCTTCAGGTGGTCACGGAATTTCCTTCGATAGCTTTCGGTAGAGAGAAGGTAGGCGTCCAACACTGCTTGTTTCAGAGTCTGGTAGTCATTCTTAGACGCCAAAGTACTGAGTGTAACTGCAGCTCTACCTGTGAGATGTACTCTGAGAAGGGTTGCCCATTGGTCGGCAGGCCAACTAAGTTGATTAGCAAGGGTCTCAAAGGTGGTGAAAAATACATCAACTTCTGTCTCTACGAATGGTGGCATTAACTTGCTTGCATGTGAGATATTGAAACTGACAGGAAGATTGGCAGTAGCTTGCTGGCGTTGAGCGAGGTGTGTAGTTTCCAACGCGAATTCTTGTTGACGACATTCCATAGCCAGAGCTGCTTGTTGTTTGTCATGGTCGCGTTGCATCTCCAATTGGCGTTGTTTTGTTTCAAGCTGTTTTCGCTCACGTTCACGGAGTATTGCAATCTCACGTTCTTGTTCTTCTTTTCGTATAGCCGTTGCTTCCCTTTGTTGCTCGAGGGCTTCTTTTTACATGGCAGCTGCTTCCCTTTGCTGTTCTCGTTCGATCTTGGCAAGCTCTAGTTTGAGTTTCAGAGTTGCCAAATCAGGTTTATCTGCAATAAAGTAAGTTTCGTGAGTTTCAGAGTCTATCTTACCTTCCTCTAAGAGATGATCCAGTAACAGGTTATGCAGTTCATTTTTGTTGGCTTGGTAGGGAACTTCTAGTTGATACTCATGTGCAAGAGTTTGTAATTC
Source organism: Procambarus clarkii (assembly GCF_020424385.1). Classification (NCBI taxonomy): domain Eukaryota; kingdom Metazoa; phylum Arthropoda; class Malacostraca; order Decapoda; family Cambaridae; genus Procambarus; species Procambarus clarkii. The sequence goes on from NW_025567684.1 coordinate 64,248, forward strand.
AGTCCTCCTGGCACGACTTAAGATCCCTATTTCACCTGCTGGATCTGCACGGAAAGCTTGGAGACGAAACATTGTGAAATTAGCAAATAAATGCACAACGAATATACTATTGTAATATGGTGAATGTCAGAAACAGGACAACGTGGCAACTGGTACCTATCCTGTGGAATCGTTAACAATTAATGTTAATTTCAAGATGGTAAATGATTAATAAATCAAGGTCGCAGGAAATCTTGTACCCGGTACTCAATGTAAGAGGATAAGGGCAAGAAAATCCTACTAAATAAGCGAAACTGAGTTTCTAAAACAAATGAAACAGTTAATTGCCTCAAAAGTGAATTAGGTAGTCCAAGAATGTAGGCATACCTTGCCGAGTCTCTATAGGACATAAGCAAGTTTTTCCCACTGAAATAAATATGATACTTACAGAATTAGCGAACTTTTGTGCTCTGAAAAAGAAGGCTAATTCCCTACCAATGTAAATATCATCATCTCTGACCGACGTGTAGGGTTGCGAGGTGTCAACTGGTGACGAGAACTGCTGCTGAGGTCCCAATTCAGCAACTAAAGTACGTGCGAGAGGAACTATGGCCCTCTTTATCCTCCTACCGTCGGATTGCAGAAGATTAGGTACACTTGACCCTGGGACAGACCACAGTAACAGGGTACCAATATGATGATCTGCCGAAAATATGAGAAATATCCTAGGAACAAAAGATGGTAAACACGAGTAATAAGATGGAGGGAGAGATGACCAATTAAGAGAATGACTGAGGCCTACAGTCACCACGTAATCCAAAGTTGTCTCACCTTCACCATATGCTACTCTCGGAATGCACAATACACACAGCACCATGTGAAATTAAAATTGAATATTGAAAATAGTGAAAAGTTACTTTACCAAAGCCAAATACGCTTACCACAAATTTACGATCTGGTACCAGTACCTGAGTGAAGCTCCCGGACAGGCCCCCATGTAATGTGACGGTAAAGCGTTGGTGTTCGGCTGTTTCAAAAGCTGGGGGCAGGGCCTCGTCACATAACAAAAAAAAAAGAGAAGTTTGTTCTTTTGTCTGTGGTAAGGTAATGGGAAGACACACAAAACACAAAGTATAAACAATGAAATTTTAATTACTCTAGAAAACAAGATATGAATAAAGACAATCTCGTAAAATTCAAAACAAGTCAACAAACAAAACAACATGAATAATTACTGGCAATGAAAAGTTACTCTAAGATAAGTAAGTGCAAGTTAAAATAAATAAAAAAAGTGAGGTGCTGGGATGACTGGCTTCAAGCTGCCACCTCCCTTAGTACACGACAGCCAGGGCTTAGTCTACTAATAGAGAGATGTCAACTCCAAGGAGCACAGAGATATTCTGAGGAGTCGGCGTGCTGCTGGCCCTGACGTCGACTCATGGGGTGGCGTGAGTGCAGGTGCAACGACACACCAGCCAATCAGCAACAGGCAGGCGGAGAATGAGTAGTTTGCTGGACGGACGAATCGACTCATGTCTGTGTTAATACCTGCTGAAGACTCTTAGTGGGTCGAGGAAGCCTACCTCTCCAGCAGTGCAACAGAATCAACTGTAAAAGGTGTGTTGTCCTGGCGGGAGGCGTGCTATGGAGGGGAAGGACACAGGCCTGGGTGAGGGTTATCTCAGTGCCTCCATAAACAACAGCCTCCAGGCGGGGAGGAGGCCTCATGTGGAGGAGGGGGGGAGTGAAGGGGAGGCTCACAAACCTGCTTGTATTCCAGCAGTCTTATAAGTGAATGTGTGCGTCTTTTCAGATGAACGGTGAGTTTGTAGTGATAAACATAATGCACCTGTGAAACTTTGTGCTAATTGTGTGTGACCGGGATACCTTCTCCCCCCTCTCCCTAGCCTCCCACAGGCCTCGCCAGCCCACCCAGCTACCCTCTCCCGGCGGCTGACCCGACGACCATCGTCCACCCCACGACCACCGTCACCCCACGCAACCCTACGCCCACCGCCACCCCACGCCCACCGTCACCCCACGCAACCCTACGCCCACCGCTACCCCACGCCCACCGCCAGCCCACGCCCACACACGCCACACGCCCTACGGCTCCCTCACCAGGAAAGGGTGGAAGGACACATGTGGTGGGGTCAAGAGACTGGGTCACCAGTGTGCCAATAAGTGCTTGAAAAAGATAAGTTGAGTCCAGTCCTGTGGTGACTGGACCATTGTGAGTATCATGTTGAGAGCACCACACCCAGTGAGCCAGGACACATTCACCAGTGTTTAGTGACAAAAAGGAAATTATCCAAGTGTTACGTGCCACATCAACCCTCCCCCCACCCCCTGAGTGTAGTGCCTCCCCCCACCCCCTGAGTGTAGTGCCCCCCCCCCACCCCCTGAGTGTAGTGCCTCCCCCCCCAGTGAGTGTAGTGTCTCCCGCTCGCCCGCTCCACCTGTGTAGTGTCTCCCGCTCGCCCGCTCCACCTGTGTAGTGTCTCCCCCCCCCCTCCGTGTGGTGCAGTGTCTTCCGCTCCCCCGCCCCCACCTCCCACGATCAGGTGGTCGCGCCTTCCCTCCCCGGCCCCCCTCCCAGACCGGGCCAGCGCGCAGCCTCCCAACCCCCACCACCACCTCCACGAGCCCATCCACCCCAGACATCTGCCCAGACATGACGCATAGTATAGGGGACAACCTCGTCCCCCCAGCCAGGAGGGAGAGACAAATACTCCAGTGCAAGGTGACATTCACTTTACCTAAGGGGATGGCAGAAGAAGCCGCTACCAGCCAGCTCACCCCTCCCGAAGCCAATCAAAGGAGAGGCACATGCAGTGGTTGTGGGAACATCGTCAGCATCAACTCTGTCTCCAGAGTCATACGCCAGCATGGTGACTGTCCTGGGTCAGGGAGGCCTCCCGTGGGGGAGGCAGCACTCAGGAGCCTGTTGCACCAGAACCAAACAAAACCAGTCTTCTTGGTCTACAAAACCAAGAAGACTTCCGAACTCCTTATCAAAAACAGCCCGAAGCCGACGGAGAACCCTCTACAGCAGTCAAGCGTTGTATACATGTACACTTGCCCCCACGAAGGATGTAACCTTCAATGTAAGTACATAGGTATGACGTCGACCAAGCTGACGAGGCGTTTGACATGCCATCTTCAATCTGGTGCCCCTAGGAATCACATGAGACAAGCCCATGACATTACTCTAACAAGAGAAATGTTGAACAGGAATACTTGCATAATAGACAAAACCCAAGATTCAAGAAGATTACAAATTCTTGAGGCAATTTACATAAGAATAGAGCGACCTACCATGAACACCCAAATCACGGAACTATTTACTCTACCCACCATGAGAGTAAGGACAAAACAAGAACATATCGATGCCAACACAGAAGACAATGTCCAACATAACAGGCCAATTACACTGGATTAATCTTTGTGTTTAGATAGGAGATGCCTCGTATGGGCCAATAAGCCTTCTGCAGCCCCTATGTTTATCCCTTATGTATCCCCCCATGTTTTCACCTTCATTGTATTATCACCTGACCTAATGCGGGTATAAAATCAACTAGTATTGTAAGATCTGTTCACTTGAGAATGAACCATGGAGGTTCGAAACGTCGTGCAAATTATACAAATAAGTGTAATACACTCTATAGTAAATCACTTCTTTTCTTCACCTTAAAAGTACGAAAATGAGTTTTGGAGAACTCCTATTTCAATTAAGCCCTGATGCTAAGAAAATAGTTAGAGGGATAGAAGCCCTAAACCAGAAAATAATAAATACAGAATATGCGGTCATATTCAATGAAATATATATATATATATATATATATATATATATGTCGTACCTAGTAGCCAGAACGCACTTCTCAGCCTACTATGCAAGGCCCGATTTGCCTAATAAGCCAAGTTTTCCTGAATTAATGTTTTTTCGTCTACCTAACCTACCTAACCTAACCTAACCTAGCTTTTTTTGGCTACCTAACCTAACCTTACCTATAAATATAGGTTAGGTTAGGTTAGGTAGGGTTGGTTAGGTTCGGTCATATATCTACGTTAATTTTAACTCCAATAAAAAAAAATTGACCTCATACATAGAGAAAAGGGTTGCTTTATCATTTCATAAGAAAAAAAATATAGTAAATATATTAATTCAGGAAAACTTGGCTTATTAGGCAAATCGGGCCTTGAATAGTAGGCTGAGAAGTGAGTTCTGGCTACTAGGTACGACATATATATATATATATATATATATATATGTCCCAAAGTTCTTCACCGATTGCTTTGAAATTCTCACACAACGTTCCATTTAAATATCCACATCTTTTTATAAACCTACTATACGTGCCTAGTAGCCAGAACGCACTTCTCGGCCTACTATACAAGGCCCGATTTGCCTAATAAGCCAAGTTTTCCTGAATTAATATATTTTCTCTAATTTTTTTCTTATGAAATGACAAAGCTACCCATTTCATTATGTATGAGGTCAATCTTTTTTTATTGGAGGTAAAATTAACATAGATATATGACCGAACCTAACCAACCCTACCTAACCTAAGCTAACCTATCTTTATAGGTTAGGTTAGGTTAGGTAGCCGAAAAAGTTAGGTTAGGTTAGGTTAGGTAGGTTAGGTAGTCGAAAAACAATTAATTCATGAAAACTTTGCATATTTGGCAAATCGGGCCTTGCATAGTAGGCTGAGAAGTGCGTTCTGGCTACTAGGTACGACTTATATATATATATGTCGTACCTAGTAGCCAGAACTCACTTCTCAGCCTACTATGCAAGGCCCGATTTGCCTAATAAGCCAAGTTTTCATGAATTAATGTTTTTTCGTCGACCTAACCTACCTAACCTAACCTAACCTAGCTTTTTTTGGCTACCTAACCTAACCTTACATATATATATAGGTTAGGTTAGGTTAGGTAGGGTTGGTTAGGTTCGGTCATATATCTACGTTAATTTTAACTCCAATAAAAAAAATTGACCTCATACATAGTGAAAAGGGTAGCTTTATCATTTCATAAGAAAAAATTATAGTAAATATATTAATTCAGGAAAACTTGGCTTATTAGGCAAATCGGGCCTTGAATAGTAGGCTGAGAAGTGAGTTCTGGCTACTAGGTACGACATATATATATATATATATATATATATATATATATATATATATATATATATATATATATATATATATATATATATATATATATATATATACATATATATATATATATATATATATATATGTCGTACCTAGTAGCCAGAACGTAATTCTCAGCCTACTATGTAAGGCCCGATTTGCCTAATAAGCCAAGTTTTCATGAATTATTTGTTTTTCGACTACCTAACCTACCTAACCTAACCTAACCTAACTTTTTCGGCTACCTAACCTAACCTAACCTAAAAAGATAGGTTAGGTTAGGTTAGGTAGGGTTGGTTAGGTTCGGTCATATATCTACGTTAATTTTAACTCCAATAAAAAAAAATTGACCTCATACATAATGAAATGAGTAGCTTTATCATTTCATAAGAAAAAAAATAGAGAAAATATATTAATTCATGAAAACTTGGCTTATTAAGCAAATCGTGCCTTGCATAGTAGGCCGAGAAGTGCGTTCTGGCTACTAGGTACGACATATATATATATATATATATATATATATATATATATATATATATATATATATATATATATATATATATATATATATATATATATATATATATATATATATATATATATATATATATATATATATATATATATATATATATATATATATATATATATATATATATATATATATATATATATATATATATATATATATATATATATATATATGTCGTACCTAATAGCCAGAACGCACTTCTCAGCCTACTATTCAAGGCCCGATTTGCCTAATAAGCCAAGTTTTCATGAATTAATGTTTTTTCGTCTATCTAACCTACCTAACCTAACCTAACCTAGCTTTTTTTGGCTACATAACCTAACCTTACCTATAATATAGGTTAGGTTAGGTTAGGTAGGGTTGGTTAGGTTCGGTCATATATCTACGTTAATTTTAACTCCAATAAAAAAAAATTGACCTCATACATAGAGAAAAGGGTTGCTTTATCATTTCATAAGAAAAAAATTATAGTAAATATATTAATTCAGGAAAACTTGGCTTATTAGGCAAATCGGGCCTTGAATAGTAGGCTGAGAAGTGAGTTCTGGCTACTAGGTACGACATATATATATATATATATATATATATATATATATATATATATATATATATATATATATATATGTCGTACCTAATAGCCAGAACGTATTTCTCAGCCTACTATGCAAGGCCTGATTTGCCTAATAAGCCAAGTTTTCCTGAATTAATATATTTTCTCTAATTTTTTTCTTATGAAATGATAAAGCTACCCATGTCATTATGTACGAGGTAAATTTTTTTTATTGGAGTTAAAATTAACGTAGATATATGACCGAACCTAACCAACCCTACCTAACCTAACCTAACCTATCTTTATAGGTTAGGTTAGGTTAGGTAGCCGAAAAAGTTAGGTTAGGTTAGGTTAGGTAGGTTAGGTAGTCGAAAAGCAATTAATTCATGAAAACTTGGCTTATTAGGCAAATCGGGCCTTGAATACTAGTCAGAGAAGTGCGTTCTGGCTACTAGGTACGACATATATATATATATATATATATATATATATATATATATATATATATATATATATATATAAGTCGTACCTAGTAGTATATATATATATATATATATATATATATATATATATATATATATATATATATATATATATATATATATATATATATATATATATATATATATATATATATATATATATATATATAGTAGCCAGAACGCACTTCTCAGCCTACTATGCAAGGCCCGATTTGCCAAATATGCAAAGTTTTCATGAATTAATTGTTTTTTCGACTACCTAACCTACCTAACCTAACCTAACCTAACTTTTAATATATATATATATAATATATATATATATATATATATATATATATATATATATATATATATATATATATATATATATATATATATATATATATATATATATATATATATATATATATATATATAAATTGAAATGTTCGTTTGTTCAAAATCGCTAGTACTTTTACTAGCGCCTAAATTTTATTACCGATTGTTTTGAAATTTTCACACATTGTTCCATGCACATCCGAGCAGGTTTTTATATACATGTTATATTGATATCACGTCTGTGATGGAAAAAACAAGTTTTTTTTTAATCTTTGTTTCTCACGTGAGAGAAATCTTCGAAACCTCTTTACCAATTGCTTTGAAATTTTGACACGACGTTGCAATCGAAGAGGCGCGTGTTTTTATATACTTACTATATACATGGCTTAACTGTGACTAGAGAAAACAGGCTATTTTTTTTTAAAGCATCGTCATCTGTTGGATGTAAGAGAAACACACGCTGTAATGTCCCAAAGTTCTTCACCGATTGCTTTGAAATTCTCACACAACGTTCCATTTAAATATCCACATCTTTTTATATACCTACTATATTGGTGCTTGTGGGGAATGAGCTTTGATTCTTTGGTCCCCCCTTTCAACTGTCAATCAACTGGTGTACAGATTCCTGAGCCTACTGGGCTCTATTATATCTATATTTCAAACTGTGTATGGAGTCAGCCTCCACCACATCACTGCCTAATGCATTCCATCCGTTAACTACTCTGTCACTGACAAAGTTCCTTCTAACGTCCCTGTGGCTCATGTGGGTACTCAGTTTCCACCTTTGTTCCCTTGTTCGCATACCACCAGTTTTGAATAGTTCATCATTGTTTACCCGGTCGATTCCCCTGAGGATTTTGTAGGTTGTCATCATGTCTCCCCATGGATCGTAAAGGAAAGAGCCGAAGAACTGGGCCTGTCACACTCCATAGTGTATGACAAATCATTGGCAACAGGGGAATTGCCAGAAATCTAGAAAACAGCTAATGTAGTCCCGATATATATGAAAGGGGATTGACAGGAGGCACTGAACTACAAGCTAGTGTCGTTAACTTGCATACCATGCAAGCTGATGGAGAAGATTGGGCGAAAAATGTTAATAGAGCATCTGTAGCGAAAGAACTTTGTAGCACAGCATCAACATGTTTTCAGGGAGAGCACTTCCTTCTTCACAGGGTTAATTGAATTCTACGACCAAGCAACAAAAATCAGGCAAAAAAGAGAGGGGGTGGGCAGACTGCATATTTTTGGATTGCCAGAAAGCCTTTGACACAATACCACCAGAGACTAGTGAAAAAGCTGGAGATGCAGGCTGGAGTGAAAGGGAAGGTACTCCATTGGATAAGGATGTACATAAGAAACAGAAGAGAGCAAGTCACTGTGAGGGGTGAGGTCTCAGATTGGCGGGACGTGACAAGTGGAGTCCCGCAGGGGTCAATCCTTGGACCTATACGGTTTCTGATAAATGTAAATGATCTCCCAGGGGGTATAGACTCGTTTCTCTCATTGTTTTCTGATGATGCAAAAATTATGAGGAGGATTGAAAAAGAAGATGATAGTAGGAGGCTACAAGATGACCTAGACAGACTGAATGAATGGTCCAACAAATGGCTGCTAAAGTTCAACCCGAGTAAATGCAAAGTAATGAAACTAGGCGGTGGAAACAGGAGGCCATACACAGGATATACAATAGGAGATCTAGGAGTCGATATCACACCAAACCTCTCTCCTGAAGCCCCCATAAAATGAATTATATCTGCAGCATAAACGATGCTGGCTAACATCAGAACAGCCTTCAGGAACCTGTGTAAGGAACGTTCAGAATCTTTTATGCAACGTATGTAAGACCAATCCTGGAGTATGCGACCCCAGCATCGAACCCGTACCTTGTCAAGCACAAGACAAAGCTGGAAAAAGTTCGGAGGTATGCAACTAGACTAGTCCCAGTACTAAGGGGCGTGAGTTACGAGGAAAGGCTGTGGGAAATGCACCTTACGGCACTGGAAGACAGAAGAGAAATGGGAGACATAATCACTACCTACAAAATACTCTTCGGAATTGACAGGGTAGACAAGGATAAACTATTCAACACTGGTGGTACACGAACAAGGGAACACAGGTGGAAACTGAGTAGAGATTGTAGGTATGGTCAGTTGTCAACTAAGTGTCAAAGTCCCCTATCTGGACGATTCTCATGCAGAGGGAGAAGGGGGGGAGAAGTGTTTCGAGAAATATGGGGAGGGGGAAAGAGAGGGTGTGAGGGGGGTTATCCTGTGACTGGCGAAATGTTACACATAAGTAAAAACATTTCGTGTTTTGATTTACTTCATACCATTATTGTGTGTGTGTACTCACCTAGTTGTACTCACCTAGTTGTGCTTGCGGGGGTTGAGCTCTGGCTCTTTGGTCCCGCCTCTCAACCATCAATTAAGAGGTGTACAGGTTCCTGAGCCTATTGGACTCTATCATATCTACATTTGAAACTGTGTATGGAGTCAGCCTCCACCACATCACTTTCTAATGCATTCCATTTGTCAACCACCCTGACACTAAAAAAGTTCTTTCTAATATCTCTGTGGCTCATTTGGGCACTCAGTTTCCACCTGTGTTCCCTAGTGCGTGTGCCCCTTTTGTTAAATAGCCTGTCTTTATCAACCCTGTCGATTCCTTTGGGAATCTTGAATTTGGCGATCATGTCCCCCTAACTCGTCTGTCTTCCAACGAAGTGAGGTTTAATTCCCGTAGTCTCTCCTCGTAGCTCATACCTCTCAGCTCGGGTACTAGTCTGGTGGCAAACCTTTGAACCTTTTCCAGTTTAGTCTTATGCTTGACTAGATATGGACTCCATGCTGGAGCCGCATACTCCAGGATTGGTCCGACATATATGGTATATAATGTTCTGAAAGATTCCTTACACAAGTTTCTAAAGGCCGTTCTTATGTTAGCCAACCTGGCATATGCTGCTGATGTTATCCTCTTGATATGAGCTTCAGGGGACAGGTCTGGCGTGATATCAACCCCCAGGTCTTTCTCTCTCTCTGACTCTTGAGGTATCTCATCTCCCAAATGATACCTTGTATCTGGTCTCCTGCTTCCTACCCCTATCTTCATGTCATTACATTTGCTTGGGTTTGTTACGGCCCTATTGGGTCGCAACTGGGTTCTTCTCTGATTTTATTAGAGTTTGGGTATCTGGCCCCAAGTTAGTAGTGGCTTTCAAGGGGTGTGTTCCGTAACACAAGTAAATTAAAGGGGAAGGGATACAAATGCACTAATTTAAATATATTATTTCACCACCACCATAAATAAATAACAATCAGTCACACGGGGTTATAAACACTATAATGTACAAAATCGTCTTCCTCCGAAGACACAGGATGCTCTACGGTGCTCAAGATGAGTAGTCCTGGTTCTCTTCACGTGGCCTCACGATGAATCCTTTGATTCTCTAGGCGAATCTACCCTGGCCACAGGCCAGCCAAATCACAGTCCCACTGGGTGCACCGTCGTGGAGGCCTTCAACCACAAATCCAGCCTGTAGCTGGCAGGTTCCAATCAGCTCCGCTGCGTAGGCCACTCCACGACCGATACTAGGGTTGCGAGCCCTAGGCAGGAGCCTCGTGTGATTTCACAGATCACTCTCCTCACCACAGTGGCTAGTCTCTTTCACCAGTCAACCCCCGGGTACGACGATTCCTCAACTCTGCCACGTCACAGGCAGGCTAAAACTCTCAGCAGTGTTCGTCCAGGAGCAACTCACAGCTTCTGCAGCAAACACGTGGAGAGACTTTGGCTGCCTTGGGTAGACTGCCCATCGTCCAATCCAGCAGTCCCAGGTCGACTCTGTAATCAGACACGTCATCAGTACTAGGGACACCCTAGGGCACCTCACTTACAGGCTTAGACACAAACGCCCACCTGTCCACTCCATAGATGGCGTTGCTGTCTAAGCGTCACCTCACCAGAGGTCAGCAGCTGCTATGTTACGAGCTGATCAAGACGGGACACCAGCCCCTGTGGCCGGTATATCCAGTCCTCACTAGATGGCGTCGTCCATTTGGAGGGGGTTTCGGGAGCCGACCCACAGATGGCGGGGTCGTCACTGCTCCGTGCTCGGACGCTGGACTCGGGTCCATAACAGGGTTAAACTCTAACAGCCATTTGTTCGACCATTCCTGCTGCTTGTCCAGGTATGTGTGTGTATGGGTTTGTATATGTGTATATGTAATCGCCAGAGTGCGATTACGCGATTACCTAAGTGTAGTTACAGGATAAGAGCTACACTCGTGGTGTCACGTCTTCTCAATACTCTTTGTCGTATACCACTTTGAAACTACCGACGGTTTTGGCCTCCAACACCTCACTAAACTTGTTCCTACCGTCTACCACGCTGTTTGCTAAAGAAATCCTTTCTAATTTTTTTTTTTACACCTTTGTTTCCTTAGCTTGAATTTGTGTTCTCTTGTTCGTAAAGATGCTAGTTTCAGGAAATCCTCCTTGTCAGTTCGGTCGATTCATGTTAGTATTTTGTAAGTGGTGGTCATATCACCCGTTTTTCTTTTTTCATGTAATTTTGAGGTTTTAACGCCTTTATTTTCCTCGTAAACTCATGTTTCTCTATTCCAGAAGTCATTTTGTAGCATGCCGTTGCACTTTTTCTAGTTTCCTTATGTGCTTCTAGAGATTTGTGCACCATACAACAACTGCATATTCCAATTTTGGTCTGACAAAAGTCATGAACAGTTTCTTTAGTATTTCACATCCATATAATTAAAAGCAAGTCTGAAGTTAGAAAGTGATGCATACGCTCCTCTCAAAATGTACTTTATGTATTCCTCTGGCTTACTAGAGGAATACATTACAGTTTACTATCCAAAACCACTCCTAGGTCTCCTTCTTTATTGCAATTTTGAAATTACTTTCCACATAATTGGTAAGTTGTGTGCGGCTAATTTTTCCCGATTCCACATTCCATACCTTGGTATTTATTGACATTGAATTCCATTTGCCACTTGATGCTCTAATATTTTTTATCACTTCGTCTTGAGATACCTCTGTGTATTCTATGACGTGCTCTGGAATTGGTATTGAGTCCGGCTCTATAAAAACCTCATTTTGGTTAAACATACTTTGGAACGGCTCATTTAGTTTTTCACGCATATCTTTTTCCTTCTTTCCTTCTCAGTAGTCCTGTTCCCAATCGCAATCTCAGGATTTTATCCTTTACATGCAGCTTACTTTTAATGAATTTATAAAAAAAAACATGGATCTGCTTTACATTTGTTCACTCTACCTTTCTCAAAGTTCTTTCTGTCTCTCTCCTCACTGTTGTGGAATTGTTTCTTGCTTGCTTGTAGTGCTGGTGTGTTTGCAGGTTAGGCTTCGTCCGATATTGAACCCATTTTCTTGTCTTTTTCTCTCTGGCCCCCCCTCACAATTTCTGTTGAACCAATCCTGTTTTTTGGTCCTGCATCTCCGTTTTGGTATGAATGTGTATGTGCCTTCATCGTATATTTCGTAAATTTGACATACATCTCACTTACTTCCTTCCCTAGCATTAATGTCCATCCACATAAACTCATATTTTTTTTGTTAAGTACCCCATAGTATCCTCTCTTGAAATCGAGTTTATCAACTGTTTCAATGTCCCTATTCACTTCTAGATTATATCGCAAAGCATATTTACTTTTCAACAGGACATGATCACTCTTACCTGAGGGAGGAAGGTACTGGATGTCAAATATCTCTTCTTCGTTCTTGGTGAATATTAGATCCAGTATTGACAGAACATCCCCTTCCCTCATTCTTGTGGTTTGTTTGACGTGTTGATACATGAATGTCTCCAGAATTAGGTTTACAAATCTACTGGTCTAAATGTCCTTGCTTCGTAAGCCGCCAAGTCTTTTGCTTCCAAATTGAAGTCCCCCAGTACCAACAATCGTTATTTATCGTTATCTGCTTTTACTATAATTTCTCTCTCATGACCATTATGAGGCCCTCTCATTTGTCATCTAGTTCCTCCTATGTCCATGTGTTGCTTTCTAGTGGGTTGTAGGCATTTGCGATTATCAGTTTATCATCCTGATTCCAGACCTGCAATGCCATTATGTCAACTTGACAAGAGTTTTCGGTTATTAACTCTCTTACCTTCAGGTGTTCTTTCACCAGCACAACCACTCCTCTGACCTTCCTTGTTTTCCTGTCACATCTACAGAGTGTGCAGCCCCATTGGGAATACGAGTTCAATTAAGATATTTTCTTCAAGTTTCGTCACTATTAGTTCAAAAATGCCTGGACCTTAAGCTGAATTATATCTCTAAGCTCCAGTATTATTTATTTCACTCCATCTATGTTGGTATGTATCATTTTCAGGAACATGTTGCCTTTCCCTTTGTCCTTTACTCCTTCTTCCACTAATGATTTTGTTGCTTTGTTTTGATGTACCATTCACTAGCTTCTCAGTCCCAAATAATTTGTAGAAAAAATTATTTATTTCTTCATCATTTCTCTTCCCATTTAGATGTTTTGCTTCATCGAGGTTCATTCTCAGCTTTTCTCTGTCGTCCTTTGTGTGTGTGTATTTACTATTTGTGTCTGCAGTATCGAGCTATTTAGCTCTTGGACTCCGCCTTTCTAACCAATATAGTTTTCTCTCTTATGTCTACTACATATTTCTCTCTAATACACACACACACACACACACATATCCCCAAGAAGTAGCCTGTAGCAGCTGTCAAACTACCAGGTACCTATTTACTGATAGGTGAACTGGGGCATCAATGCAAAATAAACTCTGCCGATTGGTTTTCTCCTCGGCCGGGAATCGAACCTGGCCCTATAAAACTACGACTCCCGAGAACTGTCCACTCAGCCGCGAGGCCCCCATAATCCTGGAGGCTCTATCATATCTACATTTGAAACTGTGTATGGAGTCTGCCTGCATCTCATCACTGCCTAATGTTAATAGCTGTTAACATTAGGCAGCACCATTAGGCCATTTGTTATAGCTCTGACACTGAACAAATTATTTCTAATGTCTCTGTGGCTCATTAGGTAGGTCACTACGTTTCCAACTGTGTCCCCTTGTTCGTATTCCACCCATTGTAAATACTTTGTCTTTGTCCACTCTTTTATTTCCCCTGAAAATGTTTTAGGTAGTGATCATGTCTTCCCCTACTCTTCTGTCTTATAGGGACCTGAGGGTCATACGTCCCTGGCTCATACATACATGAGGTTCTTTTAGCTCATACCTATAAGTTATGGGACCAGCCTGGTGGCAAACCTTTGAATCTTCTTTAACTTTGTTTTGTGATTAACTAGGTATATGGACTCTAGGCTAGAGCTGCATTATCCAGGATTAGTCTGACATAAGTTGTATACAGAATTCTGAATGATTCCTTGCACAAGTTTCTGAAGGCAGTTCTTATGTTGGCCAGTCTAGCATTTGCCTCTGATGATATACTTGTAATGTGTGCCTCTGGGGACAGGTTCGGTGTGAAACCAACCCACAGATCCTTCTCTCTATTTCACTCTTGCAGCATTTCATCTTCCAGATGGTACCTTGTGTAACATCCTTGTGTGGTACCGTGTGTTCAACATTGTGTGGGAATGCGCTGGTGGCATCGCACTACTCTTATGTCTGCCACCCTCACATTTACTCGCTGTTTCCTGTTGCTGTTGTTAATCGTGGGTTTCCGGTTGTCTTACTCACTGAAGTATTTTA
>NW_025567685.1:0-38160 GCF_020424385.1 Procambarus clarkii
AAAGCGGCGGTGGGTCACATTTTGTCCAAACCCCCCTGCAGTTTTTAAAATATCCCAAACATCCCAAATCCGATACCTGAGCCCTATTTTGGAGCCTAATTCTGGCTCTCTGCACGTACTTGCAGTATGAAATTCCGAATTTTTATACTGAAAATATACCAATTACTGAAAGCGGCAGTGGGTCACATTTTGCCCAATCCCCCCTGCAGTTTTCAAAATATCCCAAACATCCCAAATCCGATACCTGAGCCATATTTTGGAGCCAAATTCTGGCTCTCTGCACGTATTCGCAGTTTGAAATTCCGACTTTTTATACCGAAAATATGCCAATTACTGAAAGCGGCAGTGGGTCACATTTTGCCCAAACCACCCCTGCAGTTTTCAAAATATCCCAAACATCCCAAATCCGATACCTGAGCCCTATTTTAGAGCCAAATTCTGGCTCTCTGCACGTATTCGCAGTTTGAAATTCCGGCTTTTTATACCGAAAACATGCCAATTACTGAAAGCGGCGGTGGGTCACATTTTGCCCAAACCCCCCAGCAGTTTTTAAAATATCCCAAACATCCCAAATCCGATACCTGAGCCATATTTTGGAGCCAAATTCTGGCTCTCTGCACGTATTTGCAGTTTGAAATTCCGACTTTTTATACTGAAAATATACCAATTACTGAAAGTGGCGTTGGGTCACATTTTGCCCAAACCCACCTGCAGTTTTCAAAATATCCCAAACATCCCAAATCCGATACCTGAGCTATATTTTGGAACCAAATTCTGGCTCTCTGCACGTATTCGCATTTGGAAATTCCGACTTTTTATACCGAAAATACCCCAATTACTGAAAGCGGCGGTGGGTCACATTTTGCCCAAACCCGCCTGCAGTTTTCAAAATATCCCAAACATCCCAAATCCGATACCTGAGCTATATTTTGGAGCCAAATTCTGGCTCTCTGCACGTATTTGCAGTTTGAAATTCCGGCTTTTTATACCGAAAATATGCCAATTACTGAAAGCGGCGGTGGGTCACATTTTGCCCAAACCCCCCTGCAGTTTTTAAAATATCCCAAACATCCCAAATCCGATACCTGAGCCATATTTTGGAGCCAAATTCTGGCTCTCTGCACGCATTCGCAGTTGGAAATTCAAACTTTTTATACCGAAAATATGCCAATTACTGAAAGCGGCGGTGGGTCACATTTTGCAAAAACCCCCCTGCAGTTTTTAAAATATCCCAAACATCCCAAATCCGATACCTGAGCCATATTTTAGAGCCAAATTCTGGCTCTCTGCACGTATTCGCAGTTGGAAATTCCGACTTTTTATACCGAAAATATGCCAATTACTGAAAGCGGCGGTGGGTCACATTTTGTCCAAACCCCCCTGCAGTTTTTAAAATATCTCAAACATCCCAAATCCGATACCTGAGCCATATTTTAGAGCCAAATTCTGGCTCTCTGCACGTATTCGCAGTTTGAAATTCCGACTTTTTATACCGAAAATATGCCAATTACTGAAAGCGGCGGTGGGTCACATTTTGTCCAAACCCCCCTGCAGTTTTTAAAATATCCCAAACATCCCAAATCCGATACCTGAGCCCTATTTTGGAGCCAAATTCTGGCTCTCTGCACGTACTCGCAATTGGAAATTCCGGCTTTTTATACCGAAAATATGCCAATTACTGAAAGGGGCGGTGGGTCACATTTTGCCCAAACCCCCCTGCAGTTTTCAAAATATCCCAAACATCCCAAATCCGATACCTGAGCTATATTTTAGAGCCAAATTCTGGCTCTCTGCATGTATTCGCAGTTTGAAATTCCGGCTTTTTATACCGAAAATATGCCAGTTACTGAAAGCAACGGTGGGTCACATTTTGCCCAAACCCCCCAGCAGTTTTTAAATATCCCAAACATCCCAAATCCGATACCTGATCCATATTTTGGAGCCAAATTCTGGCTCTCTGCACGTATTTGCAGTTTGAAATTCCGACTTTTTATACTGAAAATATACCAATTACTGAAAGCGGCGGTGGGTCACATTTTGCCCAAACTCCCTTGCAGTTTTTTAAATACCTCAAACATCCCAAATCCGATACCTGAGATATATTTTGGAGCCAAATTCAGGCTCTCTGCACGTATTTGCAGTTTGAAATTCCGACTTTTTATACCGAAAATATGCCAATTACTAGAAGCGGGGGTGGGTCACATTTTGCCCAAACCCCCCTGCAGTTTTCAAAATATCCCAAACATCCCAAATCCGATACCTGAGCCATATTTTGGAGCCAAATTCTGGCACTCTGCACGTATTGGCAGTTCTAAATTCCGACTTTTTATACCGAAAATATGCCAATTACTGAAAGCGGCGGTGAGTCACATTTTGCCCAAACCCCCCTGCAGTTTTCAAAATATCCCAAACATCCCAAATCCGATACCTGAGCCATATTTTGGAGCCAAATTCTGGCTCTCTGCACGTATTCGCAGTTTGAAATTCCGGCTTTTTATACCGAAAACATGCCAATTACTGAAAGCGGCGGTGGGTCACATTTTGCCCAAACCCCCCTGCAGTTTTCAAAATATCCCAAACATCCCAAATCCGATACCTGAGCCATATTTTGGAGCCAAATTCTGGCTCTCTGCACGTATTTGCAGTTTGAAATTCCGACTTTTTATACTGAAAATATACCAATTACTGAAAGCGGCGTTGGGTCACATTTTGCCCAAACCCCCCTGCAGTTTTCAAAATATCCCAAACATCCCAAATCCGATACCTGAGCTATATTTTGGAGCCACATTCTGGCTCTCTGCACGTATTCGCAGTTTGAAATTCCGACTTTTTATACCGAAAATAAGCCAATTACTGAAAGCGGCGGTGGGTCACATTTTGCCCAAACCCCCCTGCAGTTTTCAAAATATCCCAAACATCCCAAATCCGATACCTGAGCCATATTTTGGAGCCAAAAATTCTGAAATTCCTGCTATATTTGGAGCCAAATTCTGGCTCTCTGCACGTATTTGCAGTTTGAAATTCCGGCTTTTTATACCGAAAATATGCCAATTACTGAAAGCGGCGGTGGGTCACATTTTGCCCAAATCCCCCTGCAGTTTTTAAAATATCCCAAACATCCCAAATCCGATTCCTGAGCCATATTTTGGAGCCAAATTCTGGCTCTCTGCACGCATTCGCAGTTGGAAATTCCGACTTTTTATACCGAAAATATGCCAATTACTGAAAGCGGCGGTGGGTCACATTTTGCAAAAACCCCCCTGCAGTTTTTAAAATATCCCAAACATCCCAAATCCGATACCTGAGCCATATTTTAGAGCCAAATTCTGGCTCTCTGCACGCATTCGCAGTTGGAAATTCCGACTTTTTATACCGAAAATATGCCAATTACTGAAAGCGGCGGTGGGTCACATTTTGCCCAAACCCCCCTGCAGTTTTCAAAATATCCCAAACATCCCAAATCCGATAACTGAGCCATATTTTGGAGCCAAATTCTGGCTCTCTGCACGTATTCGCAATTGTTAATTCCGGCTTTTTATACCGAAAATATGCCAATTACTGAAAGGGGCGGTGGGTCACATTTTGCCCAAACCCCCCTGCAGTTTTCAAAATATCCCAAACATCCCAAATCCGATACCTGAGCCATATTTTAGAGCCAAATTCTGGGTCTCTGCACGTATTCGCAGTTTGAAATTCCGGCTTTTTATACCGAAAATATGCCAATTACTGAAAACGGCGGTGGGTCACATTTTGCCCAAACTCCCCTGCAGTTTTTTAAATACCTCAAACATCCCAAATCCGATACCTGAGCCATATTTTGGAGCCAAATTCAGGCTCTCTGCACGTATTTGCAGTTTGAAATTCCGACTTTTTATACCGAAAATATGCCAATTACTAGAAGCGGGGGTGGGTCACATTTTGCCCAAACCCCCCTGCAGTTTTCAAAATATCCCAAACATCCCAAATCCGATACCTGAGCCATATTTTGGAGCCAAATTCAGGCTCTCTGCACGTATTTGCAGTTTGAAATTCCGACTTTTTATACCGAAAATATGCCAATTAATAGAAGCGGGAGTGGGTCACATTTTGCCCAAACCCCCCTGCAGTTTTCAAAATATCCCAAACATCCCAAATCCGATACCTGAGCCATATTTTAGAGCCAAATTCTGGCTCTCTGCACGTATTCGCAGTTTGAAATTCCGACTTTTTATACTGAAAATATGCCAATTACTGAAAGCGGCGGTGGGTCACATTTTGCCCAAACCCCCCTGCAGTTTTCAAAATATCCCAAACATCCCAAATCCGATACCTGAGCCATATTTTAGAGCCAAATTCTGGCTCTCTGCACGTATTCGCAGTTTGAAATTCCGACTTTTTATACTGAAAATATACCAATTACTGAAAGCGGCGGTGGGTCACATTTTGCCCAAACCCCCCTGCAGTTTTCAAAATATCCCAAACATCCCAAATCCGATACCTGAGCCATATTTTGGAGCCAAATTCTGGCTCTCTGCACGTATTTGCAGTTTGAAATTCCGACTTTTTATACTGAAAATATACCAATTACTGAAAGCGGCGGTGGGTCACATTTTGCCCAAACCCCCCTGCAGTTTTCAAAATATCCCAAACATCCCAAATCCGATACCTGAGCCATATTTTGGAGCCAAATTCTGGCTCTCTGCACGTATTTGCAGTTTGAAATTCCGACTTTTTATACCGAAAATATGCCAATTACTGAAAGCGGCGGTGGGTCACATTTTGCCCAAACCCCCCTGCAGTTTTCAAAATATCCCAAACATCCCAAATCCGATACCTGAGCCATATTTTGGAGCCAAATTCTGGCTCTCTGCACGTATTTGCAGTTTGAAATTCCGACTTTTTATACTGAAAATATGCCAATTACTGAAAGTGGCGGTGGGTCACATTTTGCCCAAACCCCCCTGCAGTTTTCAAAATATCCCAAACATCCCAAATCCGATACCTGAGCCATATTTTGGAGCCAAATTCTGGCTCTGCACGTATTCGCAGTTTGAAATTCCGACTTTTTATACCGAAAATATGCCAATTACTGAAAGCGGCGGTGGGTCACATTTTGCCCAAACCCCCCTGCAGTTTTCAAAATATCCCAAACATCCCAAATCCGATACCTGAGCCATATTTTGGAGCCAAATTCTGGCTCTCTGCACGTATTCGCAGTTTGAAATTCCGGCTTTTTATACCGAAAATATGCCAATTACTGAAAGCGGCGGTGGGTCACATTTTGCCCAAATCCCCCTGCAGTTTTCAAAATATCCCAAACATCCCAAATCCGATACCTGAGCCATATTTTGGAGCCAAATTCTGGCTCTCTGCACGTATTTGCAGTTCTAAATTCCGACTTTTTATACCGAAAATATGCCAATTACTGAAAGCGGCGGTGGGTCACATTTTGCCCAAACCCCCCTGCAGTTTTCAAAATATCCCAAACATCCCAAATCCGATACCTGAGCCATATTTTAGAGCCAAATTCTGGCTCTCTGCACGTATTCGCAGTTTGAAATTCCGTCTTTTTATACCGAAAATATGCCAATTACTGAAAGCGGCGGTGGGTCACATTTTGCCCAAACCCCCCTGCAGTTTTTAAAATATCCCAAACATCCCAAATCCGATACCTGAGCCATATTTTGGAGCCAAATTCTGGCTCTCTGCACGTATTCGCAGTTTGAAATTCCGACTTTTTATACCGAAAATATGCCAATTACTGAAAGCGGCGGTGGGTCACATTTTGCCCAAACCCCCCTGCAGTTTTCAAAATATCCAAAACATCCCAAATCCGATACCTGAGCCATATTTTGGAGCCAAATTCTGGCTATCTGCACGTATTCGCAGTTTGAAATTCCGACTTTTTATACCGAAAATATGCCAATTACTGAAAGCGGCGGTGGGTCACATTTTGCCCAAACTCCCCTGCAGTTTTCAAAATATCCCAAACATCCCAAATCCGATACCTGAGCCATATTTTGGAGCCAAATTCTGGCTCTCTGCACGTATTTGCAGTTTGAAATTCCGACTTTTTATACCGAAAATATGCCAATTACTGAAAGCGGCGGTGGGTCACATTTTGCCCAAACCCCCCTGCAGTTTTCAAAATATCCCAAACATCCCAAATCCGATACCTGAGCCATATTTTGGAGCCAAATTCTGGCTCTCTGCACGTATTTGCAGTTTGAAATTCCGACTTTTTATACTGAAAATATGCCAATTACTGAAAGCGGCAGTGGGTCACATTTTGCCCAAACCCCCCTGCAGTTTTCAAAATATCCCAAACATCCCAAATCCGATACCTGAGCCATATTTTGGAGCCAAATTCTGGCTCTCTGCACGTATTCGCAGTTTGAAATTCCGACTTTTTATACTGAAAATATGCCAATTACTGAAAGCGGCGGTGGGTCACATTTTGCCCAAACCCCCCTGCAGTTTTCAAAATATCCCAAACATCCCAAATCCGATACCTGAGCCATATTTTGGAGCCAAATTCTGGCTCTCTGCACGTATTCGCAGTTTGAAATTCCGACTTTTTATACTGAAAATATGCCAATTACTGAAAGCGGCGGTGGGTCACATTTTGCCCAAACCCCCCTGCAGTTTTCAAAATATCCCAAACATCCCAAATCCGATACCTGAGCCATATTTTGGAGCCAAATTCTGGCTCTCTGCACGTATTCGCAGTTTGAAATTCCGACTTTTTATACTGAAAATATGCCAATTACTGATAACGGCGGTGGGTCACATTTTGTCCAAACCCCCCTGCAGTTTTTAAAATATCCCAAACATCCCAAATCCGATACCTGAGCCCTATTTTGGAGCCAAATTCTGGCTCTCTGCACGTTTTTGCAGTTTGAAATTCCGACTTTTTATAATGAAAATATACCAATTACTGAAAGCAACGGTGGGTCACATTTTGCCCAAACCCCCCTGCAGTTTTCAAAATATCCCAAACATCCCAAATCCGATACCTGAGCCATATTTTGGAGCCAAATTCTGGCTCTCTGCACATATTTGCAGTTTGAAATTCCGACTTTTTATACCGAAAATATGCCAATTACTGAAAGCGGCGGTGGGTCACATTTTGCCCAAACCCCCCTGCAGTTTTTAAAATATCCCAAACATCCCAAATCCGATACCCGAGCCATATTTTGGAGCCAAATTCTGGCTCTCTGCACGTATTCGCAGTTTGAAATACCGACTTTTTATACTGCAAATATGCCAATTACTGAAAGCGGCGGTGGATCACATTTTGCCCAAACCCCCCTGCAGTTTTCAAAATATCCCAAACATCCCAAATCCGATACCTTAGCTATATTTTGGAGCCAAATTCTGGCTCTCTGCACGTATTTGCAGTTTGAAATTCCGAATTTTTATACTGAAAATATGCCAATTACTGAAAGCGGCGGTGGGTCACATTTTGCCCAAACCCCCCTGCAGTTTTCAAAATATCCCAAACATCCCAAATCCGAGGCCTGAGCCATATTTTGGAGCCAAATTCTGGCTCTCTGCACGTATTCGCAGTTTGAAATTCCGGCTTTTTATACCGAAAATATGCCAATTACTGAAAGCGGCGGTGGGTCACATTTTGCCCAAACCCCCCTGCAGTTTTCAAAATATCCCAAACATCCCAAATCCGATACCTGAGCAATATTTTGGAGCCAAATTCTGGCTCTCTGCACGTATTCGCAGTTTGAAATTCCGACTTTTTATACCGAAAATATGCCAATTACTGAAAGCGGCGGTGGGTCACATTTTGCCCAAACTCCCCTGCAGTTTTCAAAATATCCCAAACATCCCAAATCCGAGGCCTGAGCCATATTTTGGAGCCAAATTCTGGCTCTCTGCACGTATTTGCAGTTTGAAATTCCGACTTTTTATACCGAAAATATGCCAATTACTAGAAGCGGAGGTGGGTCACATTTTGCCCAAACCCCCCTGCAGTTTTCAAAATATCCCAAACATCCCAAATCCGATTCCTGAGCCATATTTTGAAGCCAAATTCTGGCTCTCTGTACGTATTTGCAGTTTGAAATTCCGACTTTTTATACTGAAAATATACCAATTACTGAAAGCAGCGGTGGGTCACATTTTGGCCAAACCCACCTGCCGTTTTTAAAATATCCCAAACATCCCAAATCCGATACCTGAGCCATATTTTGAAGCCAAATTCTTGCTCTCTGCACGTATTCGCAGTTTGAAATTCCGGCTTTTTATACCGAAAATAAGCCAATTACTGAAAGCGGCTGTGGGTCACATTTTGCCCAAACTCCCCTGCAGTTTTCAAAATACCCCCAACATCCCAAACCCGATACCTGAGTCATATTTTGGAGCCAAATTCTGGCTCTCTGCACGTTTTCGCAGTTTGATATTACGACTTTTTATTCACAACATATGCCAAGTACTGAAAGCGGCAGTAATTCACATTTTGCACAAACCCCTTGTAGTTTTCAAAATATACCAAATATACCAATTTCAAGGCCTGAGCCATATTTTGGAGCCAAATTCTGGCTCTCTGCGCGTATTCGCAGTTTGAAATTCCGATTTTTTTATATCCAACATATGCCAAGTACTGAAAGCGGCGTTTGGTCACATTTGTCCCAAACTCCCCTGCAGTTTTCAAAATATCCCAAACATCCCAATTTCGAGGCCTGAGCCTTATTTTGGAGCCAAATTCTGGTTCTGTGCATGTATTCGCAGTTTGAAATTACGACTTTTTATACCCAACGTATGCCAAGTACTGAAAGCAGCGGTGAGTCACATTTTGCTCAAACCCCCCCCCCCCCCTCAGTTTTCAAAATATCCCAAACATCTAAATTTCGAGGCCTGAGCCATATTTTGGAGCCAAATTCTGGCTCTCTGCACGTATTCGCAGTTTAAAATTACGACTATCTATACCCAACATATGCCAAGTACTGAAAGCGGTGTTTGGTCATTTTTGTACCAAACCCCCCTGCAGTTTTCAAAATAAACCAAATATCCCAATTTCGAGGCCTGAGCCATATTTTGGAGCCAAATTCTGGCTCTCTGCACGTATTCGCAGTTTTAAATTCCGAATTTTTTATACCCAACATATGCCAAGTACTGAAAGCAGCGGTGAGTCACATTTTGCTCAAACCCCCCCCCCCCCACAGTTTTCAAAATATCCCAAACATCTAAATTTCGAGGCCTGAGCAATATTTTGGACCCAAATTCTGGCTCTCTGCACGTATTCGCAGTTTAAAATTACGACTTTCTATACCCAACATATGCCAAGTACTGAAAGCGGTGTTTCGTCATATTTGTACCAAACCCACCTGCAGTTTTTAAAATAAACCAAATATCCCAATTTCGAGGCCTGAGCCATATTTTGGAGCCAAATTCTGGCTCTCTGCATGTATTCGCAGTTTGAAATTACGACTTTTTATACCCAACATATGCCAAGTACTGAAAGCGGCGTTTGGTCACATTTGTCCCAATCTCCCCTGCAGTTTTCAAAATATCCCAAACATCCCAATTTCGAGGCCTGAACCATATTTTGGAGCCAAATTCAGGCTCTCTGCACGTATTCGCAGTTTGAAATTACGAATTTTATTCCCAAAATATGCAAAGTACTGAAAGCAGCGTTTGGTCATATTTGTCCCAAACTCCCCTGCAGTTTTCAAAATACCCCATACATCCCAATTTCGAGGCCTGAGCCATATTTTGGAGGCAAAGTCTGGCTCTCTGCACGTAGTTGCAGTTCGAAATTGCGACTTTTATTCCCAAAATATGCCAAGTACTGAAAGCAGCGTTTGGTCATATTTGTCCCAAACTCCCCTGCAGTTTTCAAAATACCCCATACATCCCAATTTCGAGCCCTGAGCCATATTTTGGAGGCAAAGTCTGGCTCTCTGCACGTAGTCGCAGTTTGATATTACGACTTTTTATTCCCAACATATGCCAAGTACTGAAAGCGGCAGTGAGTCACATTTTGCACAAACCCCTTGTAGTTTTCAAAATATACCAAATATACCAATTTCAAGGCCTGAGCCTAATTTTAGAGCCAAATTCTGGTTCTGTGCATGTATTCGCAGCTTGAAATTACGAATTTTTATACGCAACGTATGCCAAGTACTGATAGCAGCGGTGAGTCACATTTTGCTCAAACCCCCCCCCCCCCCTAAGTTTTCAAAATATCCCAAACATCTAAATTTCGAGGCCTGAGCCATATTTTGGAGCCAAATTCTGGCTCTCTGCACGTAGTCGCAGTTTGAAATTACGACTTTCTATACCCAACATATGCCAAGTACTGTAAGCGGTGTTTGGTCATTTTTGTACCAAACCCCCCTGCAGTTTTCAAAATAAACCAAATATCCCAATTTCGAGGCCTGAGCCATATTTTGGAGCCAAATTCTGGCTCTCTGCACGTATTCGCAGTTTGGAATTACGACTTTTTTATACTCAACATATGCCAAGTACTGAAAGCGGCAGTGAGTCACATTTTGCACAAAGTTTCCAGCAGTTTTCAAAATATCCCAAATATCCCAATTTCGAGGCCTGAGCTATATTTTGCAGCCAAATTCTGGCTCTCTGCACGTATTCGCAGTTTGAAATTACGACTTTTTTATACCCAACATATGCCAAGTACTGAAAGCGGCGTTTGGTCACATATTTCCCAAACCTCCCTGCAGTTTTCAAAATATACCAAACATCCAATTTCGAGGCCTGAGCCATATTTTGGAGCCAAATTCAGGCTCTCTGCACTTATTCGCAGTTTGAAATTACGACTTTTCATACTCAACATATGCCAAGTACTGAAAGCAGCGTTTGGTCACATTTGTCCCAAACCTCCCTGCAGTTTTCAAAATATCCCAAACATCCGAATTTCGAGGCCTGAGCCATATTTTGGAGCAAAATTCTGGCTCTCTGCACGTATTCGCTGTTTGAAATTACGACTTTTTATACCCAACATATGCCAAGTACGGAAAGCGGCAGTGAGTCACATTTTGCTCAAACTCCCCTGCAGTTTTCAAAATATCCCAAATATCCCGATTTCGAGGCCTGAGCCATATTTTGGAGCCAAATTCTGGTTCTCTGCACGTATTCGCAGTTTGAAATTACGACTTTTTATACCCAACATACGCCAAGTACTGAAAGCGGCCTTTGGTCACATTTGTCCCAATCTCCCCTGCAGTTTTCAAAATATCCCAAACATCCAAATTTTGAGGCCTGAACCATATTTTGGAGCCAAATTCAGGCTCTCTGCGTGTTTTCGCAGTTTGAAATTCCGAATTTTTTATATCCAACATATGCCAAGTACTGAAAGCGGCGTTTGGTCACATTTGTCCCAAACTCCCCTGCAGTTTTCAAAATATCCCAAACATCCCAATTTCGAGGCCTAAGCCATATTTCATAACCAAATTCTGGTTCTGTGCATGTATTCGCAGTTTGAAATTACGACTTTTTATTCCCAACGTATGCCAAGTACTGAAAGCAGCGGTGAGTCACATTTTGCTCAACCCCCCCCCCACACAATTTTCAAAATATCCCAAACATCTAAATCTCGAGGCCTGAGCCATATTTTGGAGCCAAATTCTGGCTCTCTGCACGTATTCGCAGTTTGGAATTACGACTTTTTTATACCCAACATATGCCAAATAATGAAAGCGGCAGTGAGTCACATTTTACACAAACTCCCCTGCAGTTTTCAAAATATCCCAAATATCCCAATTTCGAGGCCTGAGCCATATTTTGGAGCCAAATTCTGGCTCTCTGCACGTATTCGAAGTATGAAATTACGACTTTTTATACCCAACATATGCCAAGTACTGAAAGCGGCGTTTGGTCACATTTGTCCCAATCTCCCCTGCAGTTTTCAAAATATCCCAAACATCCCAATTTCGAGGCCTGAACCATATTTTGGAGCCAAATTCAGGCTCTCTGCACGTATTCGCAGTTTGAAATTACGATTTTTATACCCAAAATATGCCAAGTACTGAAAGTGGCGTTTGGTCATATTTGTCCCAAACTCCCCTGCAGTTTTCAAAATATCCCGTACATCCCAATTTCGAGGCCTGAGCCATATTTTGGAGGCAAAGTCAGGCATTCTGCACGTATTCGCAGTTTGATATTACGACTTTTTATTCCCAACATATGCCAAGTACTGAAAGCGGCAGTGATTCACATTTTGCACAAACCCCTTGTAGTTTTCAAAATATACCAAATATACCAATTTCAAGGCCTGAGCCATATTTTGGAGCCAAATTCTGGCTCTCTGCGCGTATTCGCAGTTTGAAATTCCGATTTTTTTATACCCAACATATGCCAAGTACTGAAAGCGGCGTTTGGTCACATTTGTCTCAAACTCCCCTGCAGTTTTCAAAATATCCCAAACATCCCAATTTCGAGGCCTGAGCCTTATTTTGGAGCCAAATTCTGACTCTCTGCATGTATTCGCAGTTTGAAATTACGACTTTATATACCCAACATATGCCAAGTACTGAAAGCTGCGTTTGGTCACATTTGTCCCAATCTCCCCTGCAGTTTTCAAAATATCCCAAACATCCCAATTTCGAGGCCTGAACCATATTTTGGAGCCAAATTCAGGCTCTCTGCACGTATTCGCAGTTTGAAATTACGACTTTTATACCCAAAATATGCCAATTACTGAAAGCATCGTTTGGTCATATTTGTCCCAAACTCCCCTGCAGTTTTCAAAATATCCCATACATACCAATTTCGAGGCCTGAGATATATTTTGGAGGCAAATTCTGGCTCTCTGCACGTATTCGCAGTTTGATATTACGACTTTTTATTCCCAACATATGCCAAGTACTGAAAGCGGCAGTGAGTCACATTTTGCACAAACCCCTTGCAGTTTTCAAAATATACCAAATATACCAATTTCAAGGCCTGAGCCATATTTTGGAGCCAAATTCTGGTTCTCTGCACGTATTCGCAGTTTGAAATTACGACTTTTTATACGCAACGTATGCCAAGTACTGAAAGCAGCGGTGAGTCACATTTTGCTCACCCCCCCCCCCCCTAAGTTTTCAAAATATCCCAAACATCTAAATTTCGAGGCCTGAGCCATATTTTGGAGCCAAATTCTGGCTCTCTGCACGTAGTCGCAGTTTGAAATTACGACTTTCTATACCCAACATATGCCAAGTACTGTAAGCGGTGTTTGGTCATTTTTGTACCAAACCCCCCTGCAGTTTTCAAAATAAACCAAATATCCCAATTTCGAGGCCTGAGCCATATTTTGGAGCCAAATTCTGGCTCTCTGCACGTATTCGCAGTTTGGAAATTACGACTTTTTTATACTCAACATATGCCAAGTACTGAAAGCGGCAGTGAGTCACATTTTGCACAAAGTCCCCTGCAGTTTTCAAAATATCCCAAATATCCCAATTTCGAGGCCTGAGCCATATTTTGCAGCCAAATTCTGGCTCTCTGCACGTATTCGCAGTTTGGAATTACGACTTTTTTACACCCAACATATGCCAAGTACTGAAAGCGGCGTTTGGTCACATTTTTCCCAAACCTCCCTGCAGTTTTCAAAATATACCAAACATCCAATTTCGAAGCCTGAGCCATATTTTGGAGCCAAATTCAGGCTCTCTGCACGTATTCGCAGTTTGAAATTACGACTTTTCATACTCAACATATGCCAAGTACTGAAAGCGGCGTTTGGTCATATTTGTCCCAAACTCCACTGCAGTTTTCAAAATATCCCAAACATCCCAATTTCGAGGCCTGAGCCATATTTTGGAGGCAAATTCTGGCTCTATTCACGTATTCGCAGTTTGAAATTACGACTTTTTATACCCAACACATGCCAAGTCCTGAAAGCGGCAGTGAGTGACATTTTGCAAAAACTCCCCTGCAGTTTTCGAAATATCCCAAATATTCCAATTTCGAGGCCTGAGCCATATTTTGGAGCCAAATTCTGGCTCTCTGCACGTATTCGCAGTTTGAAATTACGACTTTTTATACCCAACATATGCCAAGTACTGAAAGCGGCTTTTGGTCACATTTGTCCCAATCTCCCCTGCAGTTTTCAAAATATCCCAAACATCCCAATTTCGAGGCCTGAACCATATTTTGGAGCCAAATTCAGGCTCTCTGCACGTATTCGCAGTTTGAAATTACGACTTTTATACCCAAAATATGCCAAGTACTGAAAGTGGCGTTTGGTCATATTTGTCCCAAACTCCCCTGCAGTTTTCAAAATATCCCATACATCCCAATTTCGAGGCCTGAGCCATATTTTGGAGGCAAAGTCAGGCTCTCTGCACGTATTCGCAGTTTGATATTACGACTTTTTATTCCCAACATATGCCAAGTACTGAAAGCGGCAGTGATTCACATTTTGCACAAACCCCTTGTAGTTTTCAAAATATACCAAATATACCAATTTCAAGGCCTGAGCCATATTTTGGAGCCAAATTCTGGCTCTCTGCGCGTATTCGCAGTTTGAAATTCCGATTTTTTTATATCCAACATATGCCAAGTACTGAAAGCGGCGTTTGGTCACATTTGTCTCAAACTCCCCTGCAGTTTTCAAAATATCCCAAACATCCCAATTTCGAGGCCTGAGCCTTATTTTGGAGCCAAATTCTGGTTCTGTGCATGTATTCGCAGTTTGAAATTACGACTTTTTATACCCAACATATGCCAAGTACTGAAAGCGGTGTTTCGTCATATTTGTACCAAACCCCCCTGCAGTTTTTAAAATAAACCAAATATCCCAATTTCGAGGCCTGAGCCATATTTTGGAGCCAAATTCTGGCTCTCTGCATGTATTCGCAGTTTGAAATTACGAATTTTTATACCCAACATATGCCAAGTACTGAAAGCTGCGTTTGGTCACATTTGTCCCAATCTCCCCTGCAGTTTTCAAAATATCCCAAACATCCCAATTTCGAGGCCTGAACCATATTTTGGAGCCAAATTCAGGCTCTCTGCACGTATTCGCAGTTTGAAATTACGACTTTTATTCCCAAAATATGCCAAGTACTGAAAGCAGCGTTTGGTCATATTTGTCCCAAACTCCCCTGCAGTTTTCAAAATACCCCATACATACCAATTTCGAGGCCTGAGATATATTTTGGAGGCAAAGTCTGGCTCTCTGCACGTATTCGCAGTTTAAAATTACGACTATCTATACCCAACATATCCCAAGTACTGAAAGCGGTGTTTGGTCATTTTCGTACCAAACCCCCCTGCAGTTTTCAAAATAAACCAAATATCCCAATTTCAAGGCCTGAGCCATATTTTGGAGCCAAATTCTGGCTCTCTGCACGTATTCGCAGTTTTAAATTCCGAATTTTTTATACCCAACATATGCCAAGTACTGAAAGCAGCGGTGAGTCACATTTTGCTCAACCCCCCCCCCCCCCACAGTTTTCAAAATATCCCAAACATCTAAATTTCGAGGCCTGAGCAATATTTTGGACCCAAATTCTGGCACTCTGCACGTATTCGCAGTTTAAAATTACGACTTTCTATACCCAACATATGCCAAGTACTGAAAGCGGTGTTTCGTCATATTTGTACCAAACCCCCCTGCAGTTTTTAAAATAACCAAATATCCCAATTTCGAGGCCTGAGCTATATTTTGGAGCCAAATTCTAGCTCTCTGCACGTATTCGCAGTTTGAAATTACGACTTTTTAAACCCAACATATGCCAAGTACTGAAATCTACGTTTGGTCACATATGTCCCAATCTCCCCTGCAGTTTTCAAAATATCTCAAACATCCCAATTTCGAGGCCTGAGCCATATTTTGGAGCCAAATTCAGGCTCTCTGCACGTATTCGCAGCTTGAAATTACGACTTTTTATACCCAAAATATGCCAAGTACTGAAAGCGGCGTTTGGTCATATTTGTCCCAAACTCCCCTGCAGTTTTCAAAATATCCCAAACATCCCAATTTCGAGGCCTGAGCCATATTTTGGAGCCAAATTCTGGCTCTCTGCACGTATTCGCAGTTTGAAATTACGACTTTTTATTCCCAAAATATGCCAAGTACTGAAAGCAGCGTTTGGTCACATTTGTCCCAAACTCCCCTGCAGTTTTCAAAATACCCCAAACATCCCAATTTCGAGGCCTGAGCCATATTTTGGAGGCAAATTCTGGCTCTCTGCACGTATTCGCAGTTTGAAATTACGACTTTTTATTCCCAACATATGCCAAGTACTGAAAGCGGCAGTGAGTCACATTTTGCACAAACCCCTGCAGTTTTCAAAATATACCAAATATACCAATTTCGAGGCCTGAGCCATATTTTGGAGCCAAATTCTGGCTCTCTGCACGTATTCGCAGTTTGAAATTACGACTTTTTATACCAACATATGCCAAGTACTGAAAGCAGCGGTGAGTCACATTTTGCTCAAACCCCCCCCCCCCCCAGTTTTCAAAATATCCCAAACATCTAAATTTCGAGGCCTGAGCCATATTTTGGAGCCAAATTCTGGCTCTCTGCACGTATTCGCAGTTTGAAATTACGACTTTCTATACCCAACATATGCCAAGTACTGAAAGCGGTGTTTGGTCATTTTTGTACCAAACCCCCCTGCAGTTTTCAAAATAACCAAATATCCCAATTTCGAGGCCTGAGCCATATTTTGGAGCCAAATTCTGGCTCTCTGCACGTATTCGCAGTTTGGAATTACGACTTTTTATACTCAACATATGCCAAGTACTGAAAGCGGCAGTGAGTCACATTTTGCACAAAGTCCCCTGCAGTTTTCAAAATATCCCAAATATCCCAATTTCGAGGCCTGAGCCATATTTTGGAGCCAAATTCTGGCTCTCTGCACGTATTCGCAGTTTGAAATTACGACTTTTTTATACCCAACATATGCCAAGTACTGAAAGCGGCGTTTGGTCACATTTTCCCAAACCTCCCTGCAGTTTTCAAAATATACCAAACATCCAATTTCGAGGCCTGAGCCATATTTTGGAGCCAAATTCTGGCTCTCTGCACGTATTCGCAGTTTGAAATTACGACTTTTATACCCAACATATGCCAAGTACTGAAAGCGGCGTTTGGTCACATTTGTCCCAACTCCCCCTTGCAGTTTTCAAAATATCCCAAACATCCGAATATCGAGGCCTGAGCAATATTTTGGAGCCAAATTCTGGCTCTCTGCACATATTCGCAGAATGAAATTACGACTTTTTATACCCAACATATGCCAAGTACTGAAAGCGGCAGTGAGTCACATTTTGCTCAAACTCCCCTGTAGTTTTCAAAATATCGCAAATATCCCAATTTCGAGGCCCTGAGCCATTTTTTGGAGCCAAATTCTGGCTCTCTGCACGTATTTGCAGTTTGAAATTACGACTTATTATACCCAACATATACCAAGTACTGAAAGCGGCCTTTGGTCACATTTGTCCCAATCTCCCCTGCAGTTTTCAAAATATCCCAAACATCCAATTTCGAGGCCTGAACCATATTTTGGAGCCAAATTCAGGCTCTCTGCATGTATTCGCAGTTTGAAATTCCGAATTTTTTATATCCAACATATGCCAAGTACTGAAAGCGGCGTTTGGTCACATTTGTCCCAAACTCCCCTGCAGTTTTCAAAATATCCCAAACATCCCAATTTCGAGGCCTGAGCCATATTTTGGAGCCAAATTCTGGCTCTCTGCATGTATTCGCAGTTTGAAATTACGACTTTTTATTCCCAACATATGCCAAGTACTGAAAGCAGCGGTGAGTCACATTTTGCTCAACCCCCCCCCCCCCCACACAGTTTTCAAAATATCCCAAACATCTAAATTTCGAGGCCTGAGCCTTATTTTGGAGCCAAATTCTGGCTCTCTGCACGTATTCGCAGTTTGAGGTTAGGACTTTTTTATACCCAAAATACACCAAGTACTGAAAGCGGCAGTGAGTCTCATTTTTCACAAACTCCCCTGCAGTTTTGAAAATATCCCAAATATCCCAATTTCGAGGCCTGAGCCATATTTTGGAGCCAAATTCTGGCTCTCTTCACGTATTCGCAGTTTGAAATTACGACTTTTTTATACCCAACATATGCCAAGTACTGAAAGGGGCGTTTGGTCATATTTGTCCCAATCTCCCCTGCAGTTTTCAAAATATCCCAAACATCCCAATTTCGAGGCCTGAGCCATATTTTGGAGCCAAATTCTGGCTCTCTGCACGTATTCGCAGTTTGAAATTACAACTTTTCATACCCAAAATATGCCAAGTACTGAAAGCGGCGTTTGGTCATATTTGTCCCAAACTCCACTGCAGTTTTGAAAATATACCAAACATCCCAATTTCGAGGCCTGAGCCATATTTTGGAGCCAAATTCTGGCTCTATGCACGTATTCGCAGTTTGAAATTGCGACTTATTATACCCAACATATGCCAAGTACTGAAAGCGGCAGTGAGTCACATTTTGCACAAACCCCTTGCAGTTTTCAAAATATACCAAATATACCAATTTCGAGGCCTGAGCCATATTTTGGAGCCAAATTCTGGCTCTCTGCACGTATTCGCAGTTTGAAATTACGATTTTTTTATATCCAACATATGCCAAGTACTGAAAGCGGCGTTTGGTCACATTTGTCTCAAACTCCCCTGCAGTTTTCAAAATATCCCAAACATCCCAATTTCGAGGCCTGAGCCATATTTTGGAGCCAAATTCTGGCTCTCTGCATGTATTCGCAGTTTGAAATTACGAATTTTTATACCCAACATATGCCAAGTACTGAAAGCTGCGTTTGGTCACATTTGTCCCAATCTCCCCTGCAGTTTTCAAAATATCCCAAACATCCCAATTTCGAGGCCTGAACCATATTTTGGAGCCAAATTCAGGCTCTCTGCACGTATTCGCAGTTTGAAATTACGACTTTTATTCCCAAAATATGCCAAGTACTGAAAGCAGCGTTTGGTCATATTTGTCCCAAACTCCCCTGCAGTTTTCAAAATACCCCATACATACCAATTTCGAGGCCTGAGATATATTTTGGAGGCAAAGTCTGGCTCTCTGCACGTATTCGCAGTTTGATATTACGACTTTTTATTCCCAACATATGCCAAGTACTGAAAGCGGCAGTGAGTCACATTTTGCACAAACCCCTTGTAGTTTTCAAAATATACCAAATATACCAATTTCAAGGCCTGAGCCTTATTTTGGAGCCAAATTCTGGTTCTGTGCATGTATTCGCAGTTTGAAATTACGACTTTTTATACGCAACGTATGCCAAGTACTGATAGCAGCGGTGAGTCACATTTTGCTCAAACCCCCCCCCCCCTAAGTTTTCAAAATATCCCAAACATCTAAATTTCGAGGCCTGAGCCATATTTTGGAGCCAAATTCTGGCTCTCTGCACATAGTCGCAGTTTGAAATTACGACTTTCTATACCCAACATATGCCAAGTACTGTAAGTGGTGTTTGGTCATTTTTGTACCAAACCCCCCTGCAGTTTTCAAAATAAACCAAATATCCCAATTTCGAGGCCTGAGCCATATTTTGGAGCCAAATTCTGGCTCTCTGCACGTATTCGCAGTTTGGAATTTACGACTTTTTTATACTCAACATATGAAAAGTACTGAAAGCGGCAGTGAGTCACATTTTGCACAAAGTCCCCTGCAGTTTTCAAAATATCCCAAATATCCCAATTTCGAGGCCTCAGCCATATTTTGCAGCCAAATTCTGGCTCTCTGCACGTATTCGCAGTTTGAAATTACGACTTTTTTATACCCAACATATGCCAAGTACTGAAAGCGGCGTTTGGTCACATATTTCCCAAACCTCCCTGCAGTTTTCAAAATATACCAAACATCCAATTTCGAAGCCTGAGCCATATTTTGGAGCCAAATTCAGGCTCTCTGCACTTATTCGCAGTTTGAAATTACGACTTTTCATACTCAACATATGCCAAGTACTGAAAGCGGCGTTTGGTCACATTTGTCCCAAACACCCCTGCAGTTTTCAAAATATCCCAAACACACCAATTTCGAGGCCTGAGCCATATTTTGGAGGCAAATTCTGGCTCTATGCACGTATTCGCAGTTTGAAATTACGACTTTTTATACCCAACACATGCCAAGTCCTGAAAGCGGCAGTGAGTGACATTTTGCAAAAACTCCCCTGCAGTTTTCGAAATATCCCAAATATCCCAATTTCGAGGCCTGAGCCATATTTTGGAGCCAAATTCTGGCTCTCTGCACGTATTCGCAGTTTGAAATTACGACTTTTTATACCCAACATATGCCAAGTACTGAAAGCGGCTTTTGGTCACATTTGTCCCAATCTCCCCTGCAGTTTTCAAAATATCCCAAACATCCCAATTTCGAGGCCTGAACCATATTTTGGAGCCAAATTCAGGCTCTCTGCACGTATTCGCAGTTTGAAATTACGACTTTTTATACCCAAAATATGCCAAGTACTGAAAGTGGCGTTTGGTCACATTTGTCCCAAACTCCCCTGCAGTTTTCAAAATATCCCAAACATCCCAATTTCGAGGCCTGAGCCATATTTTGGAGGCAAATTCAGGCTGGCTCTGCACGTATTCGCAGTTTGAAATTACGACTTTTTATACCCAACATATGCCAAGTACTGAAAGCGGCAGTTGGTCACATTTTGCACAAACCCCCTGCAGTTTTCAAAATATACCAAATATACCAATTTCGAGGCCTGAGCCATATTTTGGAGCCAAATTCTGGCTCTCTGCACGTATTCGCAGTTTGAAATTCCGATTTTTTTATATCCAACATATGCCAAGTACTGAAAGCGGCGTTTGGTCACATTTGTCTCAAACTCCCCTGCAGTTTTCAAAATATCCCAAACATCCCAATTTCGAGGCCTGAGCAATATTTTGGACCCAAATTCTGGCTCTCTGCACGTATTCGCAGTTTAAAATTACGACTTTCTATACCCAACATATGCCAAGTACTGAAAGCGGTGTTTCGTCATATTTGTACCAAACCCCCCTGCAGTTTTTAAAATAAACCAAATATCCCAATTTCGAGGCCTGAGCCATATTTTGGAGCCAAATTCTGGCTCTCTGCATGTATTCGCAGTTTGAAATTACGAATTTTTATACCCAACATATGCCAAGTACTGAAAGCTGCGTTTGGTCACATTTGTCCCAATCTCCCCTGCAGTTTTCAAAATATCCCAAACATCCCAATTTCGAGGCTTGAGCCATATTTTGGAGCCAAATTCAGGCTCTCTGCACGTATTCGCAGTTTGAAATTACTACTTTTATACCCAAAATATGCAAAGTACTGAAAGCGGCGTTTGGTCATATTTATCCCAAACTCCCCTGCAGTTTTCAAAATACCCCATACATACCAATTTCGAGGCCTGAGCCATATTTTGGAGGCAAATTCTGGCTCTCTGCACGTATTCGCAGTTTGAAATTACGACTTTTTATACCCAACATATGCCAAGTACTGAAAGCGGCAGTGAGTCACATTTTGCACAAACCCCCTGCAGTTTTCAAAATATACCAAATATACCAATTTCAAGGCCTGAGCCATATTTTGGAGCCAAATTCTGGCTCTCTGCGCGTATTCGCAGTTTGAAATTACGACTTTTTATACCCAACATATGCCAAGTACTGAAAGCAGCGGTGAGTCACATTTTGCTCAACCCCCCCCCCTGCAGTTTTCAAAATATCCCAAACATCTAAATTTCGAGGCCTGAGCCATATTTTGGAGCCAAATTCTGGCTCTCTGCACGTATTCGCAGTTTAAAATTACGACTATCTATACCCAACATATGCCAAGTACTGAAAGCGGTGTTTGGTCATTTTTGTACCAAACCCCCCTGCAGTTTTCAAAATAAACCAAATATCCCAAGTTCGAGGCCTGAGCCATATTTTGGAGCCAAATTCTGGCTCTCTGCACGTATTCGCAGTTTGGAATTACGACTTTTTTATACCCAACATATGCCAAGTACTGAAAGCGGCAGTGAGTCACATTTTGCACAAAGTCCCCTGCAGTTTTCAAAATATCCCAAATATCCCAATTTCGAGGCCTGAGCCATATTTTGCAGCCAAATTCTGGCTCTCTGCACGTATTCGCAGTTTGAAATTACGACTTTTTTATACCCAACATATGCCAAGTACTGAAAGCGGCGTTTGGTCACATATTTCCCAAACCTCCCTGCAGTTTTCAAAATATACCAAACATCCAATTTCGAGGCCTGAGCCATTATTTTGGAGCCAAATTCAGGCTCTCTGCACGTATTCGCAGTTTGAAATTACGACTTTTCATACTCAACATATGCCAAGTACTGAAAGCGGCGTTTGGTCACATTTGTCCCAAACACCCCTGCAGTTTTCAAAATATCCCAAACACACCAATTTCGAGGCCTGAGCCATATTTTGGAGGCAAATTCTGGCTCTCTGCACGTATTCGCAGTTTGAAATTACGACTTTTTATACCCAACACATGCCAAGTCCTGAAAGCGGCAGTGAGTGACATTTTGCAAAAACTCCCCTGCAGTTTTCGAAATATCCCAAATATCCCAATTTCGAGGCCTGAGCCATATTTTGGAGCCAAATTCTGGCTCTCTGCACGTATTCGCAGTTTGAAATTACGACTTTTTATACCCAACATATGCCAAGTACTGAAAGCGGCTTTTGGTCACATTTGTCCCAATCTCCCCTGCAGTTTTCAAAATATCCCAAACATCCCAATTTCGAGGCCTGAACCATATTTTGGAGCCAAATTCAGGCTCTCTGCACGTATTCGCAGTTTGAAATTACGACTTTTATACCCAAAATATGCCAAGTACTGAAAGCAGCGTTTGGTCATATTTGTCCCAAACTCCCCTGCAGTTTTCAAAATATCCCAAACATCCCAATTTCGAGGCCTGAGCCATATTTTGGAGCCAAATTCTGGCTCTCTGCACGTATTCGCAGTTTGAAATTACCACTTTTTATACCCAACATATGCCAAGTCCTGAAAGCGGCAGTGAGTCACATTTTGCTCAAACTCCCCTGCAGTTTTCAAAATATCCCAAATATCCCAATTTCGAGGCATGAGCCATATTTTGGAGCCAAATTCAGGCTCTCTGTACGTATTCGCAGTTAGAAATTACGATTTTTTTATACCCAACATATGCCAAGTCCTGAAAGCGGCGTTTGGTCATATTTGTCCCAAACTCCCCTGCAGTTTTCAAAATATCCCAAACATCCCAATTTCGAGGCCTGAGTCATATTTTGGAGCCAAATTCTGGCTCTCTGCACGTATTCGCAGTTTGAAATTACCACTTTTTATACCCAACATATGCCAAGCACTGAGAGCGGCGTTTGGTCACATTTGTACCAAACCCCCCTGCAGTTTTCAAAATATCCCAAATATCCCAATTTCGAGGCCTGAGTCATATTTTGGAGCCAAATTCTGGCTCTCTGCACGTATTCGCAGTTTGAAATTACATCTTTTCATACCCAACATATGCCAAGTACTGAAAGCGTCGTTTGGTCACATTTGTCCCAAACTCCCCTGCAGTTTTCAAAATATCCCAAACATTCCAATTTCGAGGCCTGAGCCATATTTTGGAGCCAAATTCTGGCTCTCTGCACGTATTCGCAGTTTGAAATTACGACTTTTTATACCCAACATATGCCAAGTACTGAAAGCGGCGTTTGGTCACATTTGTCCCAAACTCCCCTGCAGTTTTCAAAATATCCCAAACATATCCCAATTTCGAGGCCTGAGCCATATTTTGGAGCCAAATTCTGGCTCTCTGCACGTATTCGCAGTTTGAAATTACGACTTTTTATACCCAACATATGCCAAGTACTGAAAGCGGTGTTTGGTCACATTTGTACCAAACCCCCCTGCAGTTTTCAAAATATCCCAAATATCCCAATTTCGAGGCCTGAGCCATATTTTGGAGCCAAATTCTGGCTCTCTGCACGTATTCGCAGTTTGAAATTACGACTTTTTATACCCAACATATGCCAAGTACTGAAAGCGGCGGTTGGTCACATTTGTCCCAAACTCCCCTGCAGTTTTCAAAATATCCCAAACATCCCAATTTCGAGGCCTGAGCCATATTTTGGAGCCAAATTCTGGCTCTCTGCACGTATTCGCAGTTTGAAATTACGACTTTTTATACCCAACATATGCCAAGTACTGAAAGCGGCGTTTGGTCACATTTGTCCCAAACCCCCCTGCATTTTTCAAAATATCCCAAACATCCCAATTTCGAGGCCTGAGCCATATTTTGGAGCCAAATTCTGGCTCTCTGCACGTATTCGCAGTTTGAAATTACGACTTTTTTATACCCAACATATGCCAAGTACTGAAAGCAGCGGTGAGTCACATTTTGCTCAAACCCCCCCCCCCTGCAGTTTTCAAAATATCCCAAACATCCCAATTTCGAGGCCTGAGCCATATTTTGGAGCCAAATTCTGGCTCTCTGCACGTATTCGCAGTTTGAAATTACGACTTTTTATACCCAACATATGCCAAGTACTGAAAGCGGTGTTTCGTCATATTTGTACCAAACCCCCTGCAGTTTTCAAAATAACCAAATATCCCAATTTCGAGGCCTGAGCCATATTTTGGAGCCAAATTCTGGCTCTCTGCACGTATTCGCAGTTTGAAATTACGACTTTTTATACCCAACATATGCCAAGTACTGAAAGCGGCGTTTGGTCACATTTGTCCCAAACTCCCCTGCAGTTTTCAAAATATCCCAAACATCCCAATTTCGAGGCCTGAGCCATATTTTGGAGCCAAATTCTGGCTCTCTGCACGTATTCGCAGTTTGAAATTACGACTTTTTATACCCAACATATGCCAAGTACTGAAAGCGGCGTTTGGTCACATTTGTCCCAAACTCCCCTGCAGTTTTCAAAATATCCCAAACATCCCAATTTCGAGGCCTGAGCCATATTTTGGAGCCAAATTCTGGCTCTCTGCACGTATTCGCAGTTTGAAATTACGACTTTTATACCCAAATATGCCAAGTACTGAAAGCGGCGTTTGGTCATATTTGTCCCAAACTCCCCTGCAGTTTTCAAAATATCGCTAAAATCCCAATTTCAAGACCTGAGCCATATTTTGGAGGCAAATTCAGGCTCTCTGCACGTTTTCGCAGTTTGATATTACGACTTTTTATTCCCAACATATGCCAAGTACTGAAAGCGGCAGTGAGTCACATTTTGCACAAACCCCTTGTAGTTTTCAAAATATACCAAATATACCAATTTCGAGGCCTGAGCCATATTTTGGAGCCAAATTCTGGTTCTGTGCATGTATTCGCAGTTTGAAATTACGACTTTTTATACCCAACATATGCCAAGTACTGAAAGCAGCGGTGAGTCACATTTTGCTCAAACCCCCCCCCCCCCCTGCAGTTTTCAAAATATCCCAAACATCTAAATTTCGAGGCCTGAGCCATATTTTGGAGCCAAATTCTGGCTCTCTGCACGTATTCGCAGTTTGAAATTACGACTTTCTATACCCAACATATGCCAAGTACTGAAAGCGGTGTTTGGTCATTTTTGTACCAAACCCCCCTGCAGTTTTCAAAATAAACCAAATATCCCAATTTCGAGGCCTGAGCCATATTTTGGAGCAAAATTCTGGCTCTCTGCACGTATTCGCTGTTTGAAATTACGACTTTTTATACCCAACATATGCCAAGAACGGAAAGCAGCAGTGAGTCACATTTTGCTCAAACTCCCCTGCAGTTTTCAAAATATCCCAAATATCCCCATTTCGAGGCCTGAGCCATATTTTGGAGCCAAGTTCTGGTTCTCTGCACGTATTCGCAGTTTGAAATTACGACTTTTTATACCCAACATATGCCAAGTACTGAAAGCGGCCTTTGGTCACATTTGTCCCAAACTCCCCTGCAGTTTTCAAAATATCCCAAACATCCCAATTTCGAGGCCTGAGCCATATTTTGGAGCCAAATTCAGGCTCTCTGCACGTATTCGCAGTTTGAAATTACGATTTTTTATACCCAACATATGCCAAGTACTGAAAGCGGCGTTTGGTCACATTTGTCCCAAACTCCCCTGCAGTTTTCAAAATATCCCAAACATCCCAATTTCGAGGCCTGTGCCATATTTTGGAGCCAAATTTTGGTTCTCTGCACGTATTCGCAGTTTGAAATAACGATTTTTTATACCCAACATATGCCAAGTACTGAAAGCGGCGGTGAGTCACATTTTGCTCAACCCCCCCCCCCCCTGCAGTTTTCAAAATATCCCAAACATCTAAATTTCGAGGCCTGAGCCATATTTTGGAGCCAAATTCTGGCTCTCTGCACGTATTCGCAGTTTGAAATTACGACTTTTTATACCCAACATATGCCAAATACTGAAAGCGGCAGTGAGTCACATTTTACCCAAACTCCCCTGCAGTTTTCAAAATATCCCAAATATCCCAATTTCGAGGCCTGAGCCATATTTTGGAGCCAAATTCTGGCTCTCTGCACGTATTCGCAGCTTGAAATTACGACTTTTTATACCCAACATATGCCAAGTACTGAAAGCGGCGTTTGGTCACATTTGTCCCAAACTCCCCTGCAGTTTTCAAAATATCCCAAACATCCCAATTTCGAGGCCTGAGCCATATTTTGGAGCCAAATTCAGGCTCTCTGCACGTATTCGCAGTTTGAAATTACGATTTTTATACCCAAAATATGCCAAGTACTGAAAGCGGCGTTTGGTCACATTTGTCCCAAACTCCCCTGCAGTTTTCAAAATATCCCAAACATCCCAATTTCGAGGCCTGAGCCATATTTTGGAGCCAAATTCTGGCTCTCTGCACGTATTCGCAGTTTGAAATTACGACTTTTTATTCCCAACATATGCCAAGTACTGAAAGCGGCAGTGATTCACATTTTGCACAAACCCCCTGCAGTTTTCAAAATATCCCAAATATCCCAATTTCGAGGCCTGAGCCATATTTTGGAGCCAAATTCTGGCTCTCTGCACGTATTCGCAGTTTGAAATTCCGATTTTTTTATATCCAACATATGCCAAGTACTGAAAGCGGCGTTTGGTCACATTTGTCCCAAACTCCCCTGCAGTTTTCAAAATATCCCAAACATCCCAATTTCGAGGCCTGAGCCTTATTTTGGAGCCAAATTCTGACTCTCTGCATGTATTCGCAGTTTGAAATTACGACTTTATATACCCAACATATGCCAAGTACTGAAAGCTGCGTTTGGTCACATTTGTCCCAATCTCCCCTGCAGTTTTCAAAATATCCCAAACATCCCAATTTCGAGGCCTGAACCATATTTTGGAGCCAAATTCAGGCTCTCTGCACGTATTCGCAGTTTGAAATTACGACTTTTATTCCCAAAATATGCCAATTACTGAAAGCATCGTTTGGTCATATTTGTCCCAAACTCCCCTGCAGTTTTCAAAATACCCCATACATACCAATTTCGAGGCCTGAGATATATTTTGGATGCAAATTCTGGCTCTCTGCACGTATTCGCAGTTTGATATTACGACTTTTTATTCCCAACATATGCCAAGTACTAAAAGCGGCAGTGAGTCACATTTTGCACAAACCCCTTGTAGTTTTCAAAATATACCAAATATACCAATTTCAAGGCCTGAGCCTTATTTTGGAGCCAAATTCTGGTTCTGTGCATGTATTCGCAGTTTGAAATTACGACTTTTTATACCCAACGTATGCCAAGTACTGATAGCAGCGGTGAGTCACATTTTGCTCAACCCCCCCCCCTAAGTTTTCAAAATATCCCAAACATCTAAATTTCGAGGCCTGAGCCATATTTTGGAGCCAAATTCTGGCTCTCTGCACATAGTCGCAGTTTGAAATTACGACTTTCTATACCCAACATATGCCAAGTACTGTAAGGTGTGTTTGGTCATTTTTGTACCAAACCCCCCTGCAGTTTTCAAAATAAACCAAATATCCCAATTTCGAGGCCTGAGCCATATTTTGGAGCCAAATTCTGGCTCTCTGCACGTATTCGCAGTTTGGAAATTACGACTTTTTATACTCAACATATGCCAAGTACTGAAAGCGGCAGTGAGTCACATTTTGCACAAAGTCCCCTGCAGTTTTCAAAATATCCCAAATATCCCAATTTCGAGGCCTGAGCCATATTTTGGAGCCAAATTCTGGCTCTCTGCACGTATTCGCAGTTTGAAATTACGACTTTTTTATACCCAACATATGCCAAGTACTGAAAGCGGCGTTTGGTCACATATTTCCCAAACCTCCCTGCAGTTTTCAAAATATACCAAACATCCAATTTCGAAGCCTGAGCCATATTTTGGAGCCAAATTCAGGCTCTCTGCACTTATTCGCAGTTTGAAATTACGACTTTTCATACTCAACATATGCCAAGTACTGAAAGCGGCGTTTGGTCACATTTGTCCCAAACACCCCTGCAGTTTTCAAAATATCCCAAACACACCAATTTCGAGGCCTGAGCCATATTTTGGAGGCAAATTCTAGCTCTATGCACGTATTCGCAGTTTGAAATTACGACTTTTTATACCCAACACATGCCAAGTCCTGAAAGCGGCAGTGAGTGACATTTTGCAAAAACTCCCCTGCAGTTTTCGAAATATCCCAAATATTCCAATTTCGAGGCCTGAGCCATATTATGGAGCCAA
Source organism: Procambarus clarkii (assembly GCF_020424385.1). Taxonomy (NCBI): domain Eukaryota; kingdom Metazoa; phylum Arthropoda; class Malacostraca; order Decapoda; family Cambaridae; genus Procambarus; species Procambarus clarkii. The sequence continues at coordinate 28,592 of NW_025567685.1, forward strand.
ATTCTGGCTCTCTGCACGTATTCGCAGTTTGAAATTACGACTTTTTATACCCAACATACGCCAAGTACTGAAAGCGGCTTTTGGTCACATTTGTCCCAATCTCCCCTGCAGTTTTCAAAATATCCCAAACATCCCAATTTCGAGGCCTGAACCATATTTTGGAGCCAAATTCAGGCTCTCTGCACGTATTCGCAGTTTGAAATTACGACTTTTATACCCAAAATATGCCAAGTACTGAAAGTGGCGTTTGGTCATATTTGTCCCAAACTCCCCTGCAGTTTTCAAAATATCCCATACATCCCAATTTCGAGGCCTGAGCCATATTTTGGAGGCAAAGTCAGGCATTCTGCACGTATTCGCAGTTTGATATTACGACTTTTTATTCCCAACATATGCCAAGTACTGAAAGCGGCAGTGATTCACATTTTGCACAAACCCCTTGTAGTTTTCAAAATATACCAAATATACCAATTTCAAGGCCTGAGCCATATTTTGGAGCCAAATTCTGGCTCTCTGCGCGTATTCGCAGTTTGAAATTCCGATTTTTTTATATCCAACATATGCCAAGTACTGAAAGCGGCGTTTGGTCACATTTGTCTCAAACTCCCCTGCAGTTTTCAAAATATCCCAAACATCCCAATTTCGAGGCCTGAGCCTTATTTTGGAGCCAAATTCTGGTTCTGTGCATGTATTCGCAGTTTGAAATTACGACTTTTTATACCCAACATATGCTAAGTACTGAAAGCGGTGTTTCGTCATATTTGTACCAAACCCCCCTGCAGTTTTTAGAATAAACCAAATATTCCAATTTTGAGGCCTGAGCCATATTTTGGAGCCAAATTCTGGCTCTCTGCATGTATTCGCAGTGTGAAATTACGACTTTATATACCCAACATATGCCAAGTACTGAAAGCTGCGTTTGGTCACATTTGTCCCAATCTCCCATGCAGTTTTCAAAATATCCCAAACATCCCAATTTCGAGGCCTGAACCATATTTTGGAGCCAAATTCAGGCTCTCTGCACGTATTCGCAGTTTGAAATTACGACTTTTATTCCCAAAATATGCCAAGTACTGAAAGCAGCGTTTGGTCATATTTGTCCCAAACTCCCCTGCAGTTTTCAAAATACCCCATACATACCAATTTCGAGGCCTGAGATATATTTTGGAGGCAAAGTCTGGCTCTCTGCACGTATTCGCAGTTTAAAATTACGACTATCTATACCCAACATATGCCAAGTACTGAAAGCGGTGTTTGGTCACATTTTGTACCAAACCCCCCTGCAGTTTTCAAAATAAACCAAATATCCCAATTTCGAGGCCTGAGCCATATTTTGGAGCCAAATTCTGGCTCTCTGCACGTATTCGCAGTTTGAAATTACGATTTTTTATACCCAACATATGCCAAGTACTGAAAGCAGCGGTGAGTCACATTTTGCTCAACCCCCCCCCCCTGCAGTTTTCAAAATATCCCAAACATCTAAATTTCGAGGCCTGAGCCATATTTTGGAGCCAAATTCTGGCTCTCTGCACGTATTCGCAGTTTGAAATTACGACTTTCTATACCCAACATATGCCAAGTACTGAAAGCGGTGTTTGGTCATGTTTGTACCAAACCCCCCAGCAGTTTTCAAAATAAATCAAATATCCCAATTTCGAGGCCTGAGCCATATATTGGTGCCAAATTCTGGCTCTATGCACGTATTCGCTGTTTGAAATTACGACTTTTTATACCCAACATATGCCAAGTACTGAAAGCGGCGTTTGGTCACATTTGTCCCAATCTCCCCTGCAGTTTTCAAAATATCCCAAACATCCCAATTTCGAGGCCTGAGCCATATTTTGGAGCCAAATTCAGGCTCTCTGCACGTATTCGCAGTTTGAAATTATGACTTTTTATACCCAACATATGCCAAGTACTGAAAGCAGCGTTTGGTCATATTTGTCCCAAACTCCCCTGCAGTTTTCAAAATACCCCAAACATCCCAATTTCCAGGCCTGAGCCAAATTTTGGAGCAAAATTCTGGCTCTCTGCACGTATTCGCTGTTTAAATTCCGACTCTTTTATACTCAACATATGCCAAGTACTGAAAGCGGCATTTGGTCACATTTGTCCCAAACCTCCCTGCAGTTTTCAAAATATCCCAAACATCCCAATTTCGAGGCCCGAGCTACATTTTGGCTCTATGCACGTATGCGCAGTTTGAAATTTCGACTTTTTATACCCAACATATGCCAAGTACTGATAGCGGTAGTCAGTCACATTTTTCACAAACTCCCATGCAGTTTTCAAAAAATCCCAAAAATCCCAATTTCGAGGCCTGAGCCATATTTTGGAGCCAAATTCTGGCTCTCTGCACGTATTCGTAGTTTGAAAGTACGACTTTTTATACTCAACATATCCCAAGTACTGAAAGCGGCGGTGAGTCACATGTGTAAAACCCCCCCCTGCAGTTTTCAAAATATCCCAAACATCCCAATTTCAAGGCCTGAGCCATATTTTGGAGCCAAATTCTGGCTCTCTGCACGTATTCGCAGTTTGAAATTACGACTTTTTATACCCAACATATGCCAAGTACTGAAAGCGGCGTTTGGTCACATTTTGCCCAAACCCCCCTGCAGTTTTCAAAATATACCAAATATCCCAATTTCGAGGCCTGAGCCATATTTTGGAGCCAAATTCTGGCTCTCTGCACGTATTCGCAGTTTGAAATTACGACTTTTTTATACCCAACATATGCCAAGTACTGAAAGCGGCAGTGAGTCACATTTTGAAAAAACTCTCCTGGAGCTTTCAAAATATCCCAAATATCCCAATTTCGAGGCCTGAGCCATATTTTGGAATCAAATTCTGTCTCTCTGCACGTATTCGCAGTTTGAAATAACGATTTTTTATACCCAACATATGCCAAGTACTGAAAGCGGCGTTTGGTCACATTTTCCCAAACTCCCCTGCAGTTTTCAAAATATCCTAAACATCCCAATTTCGAGGCCTGAGCCATATTTTGGAGCCAAATTCAGGCTCTCTGCACGTATTCGCAGTTTGAAATTACGACTTTTTATACCCAACATATGCCAAGTACTGAAAGCAGCGTTTGGTCACATTTGTCCCAAACTCCCCTGCAGTTTTCAAAATATCTTAAATATCCCAATTTAGAGGCCTGAGCCATATTTTGGAGCCAAATTCTGGCTCTCTGCACGTATTCGCAGTTTGAAATTACGAATTTTTACACCCAACATATGCCAAGTACTGAAAGCGGCAGTGAGTCACATTTTGCTCAAACTCCCCTTCAGTTTCCAAATTATCCCAAATATCCCAATTTCGAGGCCTGTGCTATATTTTGGAGCCAAATACTAGTTCTCTGCACGTATTCGCAGTTTGAAATTACGACTTTTTATACCCAACATATGCCAAGTACTGAAAGCGGCGTTTGGTCACATTTGTCCCAAACTCCCCTGCAGTTTTCAAAATATCCCAAACATCCCAATTTCGAGGCCTGAGCCATATTTTGGAGCCAAACTCTGGCTCTGTGCACGTATTCGCAGTTTGAAATTACGAATTTTTTATGCCCAACATATGCCAAGTACTGAAAGCGGCGTTTGGTCACATTTATCCCAACCCCCCCTGCAGTTTACAAAATATCCCAAACATCCCAATTTCGAGGCCTGAGCCATATTTTGGAGCCAAATTCTTGCTCTATACACGTATTCGCGGTTTGAAATTACGCCATTTTATACCCAACATATGCCAAGTACTGAAAGCGGCGGTGAGTCACATTTTGCTCAACCCCCCCCCTCCCCTGCAGTTTTCAAAATATCCCAAACATCCCAATTTCGAGGCCTGAGCCATATTTTGGAGCCAAATTCTGGCTCTCTGCACGTATTCGCAGTTTGAAATTACGACTTTTTATACCCAACATATGCCAAGTACTGAAAGCGGCAGTGAGTCACATTTGTCCCAAACTCCCCTGCAGTTTTCAAAATATCCCAAACATCCCAATTTCGAGGCCTGAGCCATATTTTGGAGCCAAATTCTGGCTCTCTGCACGTATTCGCAGTTTGAAATTACGACTTTTTATACCCAACATATGCCAAGTACTGAAAGCGGCGTTTGGTCACATTTGTCCCAAACTCCCCTGCAGTTTTCAAAATATCCCAAACATCCCAATTTCGAGGCCTGAGCCATATTTTGGAGCCAAATTCTGGCTCTCTGCACGTATTCGCAGTTTGAAATTACGACTTTTTATACCCAACATATGCCAAGTACTGAAAGCGGCGTTTGGTCACATTTGTCCCAAACTCCCCTGCAGTTTTCAAAATATCCCAAACATCCCAATTTCGAGGCCTGAGCCATATTTTGGAGCCAAATTCTGGCTCTCTGCACGTATTCGCAGTTTGAAATTACGACTTTTTATACCCAACATATGCCAAGTACTGAAAGCGGCAGTGAGTCACATTTTGCACAAACCTCCTGCAGTTTTCAAAATATACCAAATATCCTAATTTCGAGGGCTGAGCCATATTTTGGAGCCAAATTCTGGCTCTCTGCACGTATTCGCAGTTTGAAATTACGATTTTTTTATACCCAACATATGCCAAGTACTGAAAGCGGCGTTTGGTCACATTTGTCTCAAACTCCCCTGCAGTTTTCAAAATATCCCAAACATCCCAATTTCGAGGCCTGAGCCATATTTTGGAGCCAAATTCTGGCTCTCTGCACGTATTCGCAGTTTGAAATTACGACTTTTTATACCCAACATATGCCAAGTACTGAAAGCGGCGTTTGGTCACATTTGTCCCAAACTCCCCTGCAGTTTTCAAAATATCCCAAACATCCCAATTTCGAGGCCTGAGCCATATTTTGGAGCCAAATTCTGGCTCTCTGCACGTATTCGCAGTTTGAAATTACGACTTTTTATACCCAACATATGCCAAGTACTGAAAGCGGCGTTTGGTCACATTTGTCCCAAACTCCCCTGCAGTTTTCAAAATATCCCAAACATCCCAATTTCGAGGCCTGAGCCATATTTTGGAGCCAAATTCTGGCTCTCTGCACGTATTCGCAGTTTGAAATTACGACTTTTTATACCCAACATATGCCAAGTACTGAAAGCGGCAGTGAGTCACATTTTGCACAAACCCCCTGCAGTTTTCAAAATATCCCAAATATCCCAATTTCGAGGCCTGAGCCATATTTTGGAGCCAAATTCTGGCTCTCTGCACGTATTCGCAGTTTGAAATTACGACTTTTTATACCCAACATATGCCAAGTACTGAAAGCGGCGGTTGGTCACATTTTGCTCCAAACCCCCCTGCAGTTTTCAAAATATCCCAAACATCCCAATTTCGAGGCCTGAGCCATATTTTGGAGCCAAATTCTGGCTCTCTGCACGTATTCGCAGTTTGAAATTACGACTTTTTATACCCAACATATGCCAAGTACTGAAAGCGGCGTTTGGTCACATTTGTACCAAACCCCCCTGCAGTTTTCAAAATATCCCAAATATCCCAATTTCGAGGCCTGAACCATATTTTGGAGCCAAATTCTGGCTCTCTGCACGTATTCGCAGTTTGAAATTACGACTTCTTTTACCCAACATATGCCAAGTACTGAAAGCGGCAGTTAGTCACATTTTGCACAAAGTCCCCTGCAGTTTTCAAAATATCCCAAATATCCCAATTTCGAGGCCTGAGCCATATTTTGGAGCCAAATTCTGGCTCTCTGCACGTATTCGCAGTTTGAAATTTCAAATTTTTATACCCAACATATGCCAAGTACTGAAAGCGGCGTTTGGTCACATATTTCCCAAACCTCCCTGCAGTTTTCAAAATATCCCAAACATCCCAATTTCGAGGCCTGAGCCATATTTTGGAGCCAAATTCAGGCTCTCTGCACGTATTCGCAGTTTGAAATTACGACTTTTTATACCCAACATATGCCAAGTACTGAAAGCGGCGTTTGGTCACATTTGTCCCAAACCCCCCTGCAGTTTTCAAAATATCCCAAACATCCCAATTTCGAGGCCTGAGCCATATTTTGGAGCCAAATTCTGGCTCTCTGCACGTATTCGCAGTTTGAAATTACGACTTTTTATACCCAACATATGCCAAGTACTGAAAGCGGCAGTGAGTCACATTTTGCCCAAACTCCCCTGCAGTTTTCGAAATATCCCAAATATCCCAATTTCGAGGCCTGAGCCATATTTTGGAGCCAAGTTCTGGATCTCTGCACGTATTCGCAGTTTGAAATTACGAATTTTTATACCCAACATATGCCAAGTACTGAAAGCTGCGTTTGGTCACATTTGTCCCAAACTCCCCTGCAGTTTTCAAAATATCCCAAACATCCCAATTTCGAGGCCTGAGCCATATTTTGGAGCCAAATTCTGGCTCTCTGCACGTATTCGCAGTTTGAAATTACGACTTTTTATACCCAACATATGCCAAGTACTGAAAGCGGCGTTTGGTCACATTTTGTCCCAAACTCCCCTGCAGTTTTCAAAATATCCCAAACATCCCAATTTCGAGGCCTGAGCCATATTTTGGAGCCAAATTCTGGCTCTCTGCACGTATTCGCAGTTTGAAATTACGACTTTTTATACCCAACATATGCCAAGTACTGAAAGCGGCGTTGGTCACATTTTGCACAAACCCCCTGCAGTTTAAAAAATATCCCAAACATCCTAATTTCGAGGCCTGAGCCATATTTTGGAGCTAAATTCTGGCTCTCTGCACGTATTCGCAGTTTGAAATTACGAATTTTTTATACCCAACATATGCCAAGTCCTGAAAGCGGCATTTGGTCACATTTTTCACAAACTCCCCTGCAGTTTTCAAAACGTCCCAAATATCCCAATTTCGGGGCCTGAGCCATATTTTGGACCCAAATTCTGGCTCTCTGCACGTATTCGCAGTTTGAAATAACGACTTTTTTATACCCAACATATGCCAAGTACTGAAAGCGGTGTGAGGTCACATTTTGCACAAACCCCCCTGCAGTTTTCAAAATATCCCAAATATCCCAATTTCGGGGCCTGAGCCATATTTTGGAGCCAAATTCTGGCTCTCTGCACGTATTCGCAGTTTGAAATTACGACTTTTTATACCCAACATATGCCAAGTACTGAAAGCGGCGTTTGGTCACATTTGTCCCAAACTCCCTGCAGTTTTCAAAATATCCCAAACATCCCAATTTCGAGGCCTGAACCATATTTTGGAGCCAAATTCTGGCTCTCTGCACGTATTCGCAGTTTGAAATTACGACTTTTATTCCCAACATATGCCAATTACTGAAAGCGGCGTTTGGTCACATTTGTCCCAAACCCCCTGCAGTTTTCAAAATATCCCAAACATACCAATTTCGAGGCCTGAGCCATATTTTGGAGCCAAATTCTGGCTCTCTGCACGTATTCGCAGTTTGATATTACGATTTTTATACCCAACATATGCCAAGTACTGAAAGCGGCAGTGAGTCACATTTTGCACAAACCTCCCCTGCAGTTTTCAAAATATCCCAAATATCCCAATTTCGAGGCCTGAGCCATATTTTGGAGCCAAATTCTGGCTCTCTGCACGTATTCGCAGTTTGAAATTACGACTTTTTTATACGCAACGTATGCCAAGTACTGATAGCAGCGTTTGGTCACATTTGTCTCAACCCCCCCCCCCCCTAAGTTTTCAAATATCCCAAACATCTAAATTTCGAGGCCTGAGCCATATTTTGGAGCCAAATTCTGGCTCTCTGTACATAGTCGCAGTTTGAAATTACGACTTTTTATACCCAACATATGCCAAGTACTGTAAGTGGCAGTTGGTCACATTTGTACCAAAGCCAAGTCCCCTGCAGTTTTCAAAATAAACCAAATATCCCAATTTCGAGGCCTGAGCCATATTTTGGAGCCAAATTCTGGCTCTCTGCACGTATTCGCAGTTTGGAATTACGACTTTTTTATACCCAACATATGCCAAGTACTGAAAGCGGCAGTGAGTCACATTTTGTCACAAAGTCCCCTGCAATTTTCAAAATATCCCAAATATCCCAATTTCGAGGCCTGAGCCATATTTTGGAGCCAAATTCTGGCTCTCTGCACGTATTCGCAGTTTGAAATTACGAATTTTTTATACCCAACATATGCCAAGTACTGAAAGCGGCGTTTGGTCACATTTGCACAAACCTCCCTGCAGTTTTCAAAATATCCCAAATATCCCAATTTCGAGGCTTGAGCCATATTTTGAAGGCAAATTCTGGCTCTCTGCACGTATTCGCAGTTTGAAATTACGACTTTTTTATACCCAACATATGCGAAGTACTGAAAGCAGCGTTTGGTCACATTTGTCCCAAACCTCCCTGCGGTTTTCAAAATATCCCAAACATCCCCAATTTCGAGGCCTGAGCCCTATTTTGGAGCCAAATTTGGCTCGCTGCACGTATTCGCAGTTTGAAATTACGACTTTTCATACCCATCATATGCCAAGTACTGGAAAGCGTCGTTTGGTCACATTTGTCACAAAACCCCCCTGCTGTTTTCAAAATATCCCAAACATCCCAATTTCGAGGCCTGAGCCATATTTTGAAGGCAAATTCTGGCTCTCTGCACGTATTCGCAGTTTGAAATTACAACTTTTTTATACCCAACATATGCGAAGTACTGAAAGCGGCGTTTGGTCACATTTGTCCCAAACCTCCCTGCGGTTTTCAAAATATTCCAAACATCCCAATTTCGAGACCTGAGCCATATTTTGGAGCCAAATTCAGGCTCGCTGCACGTATTACCAGTTTGAAATTACAACTTTTCATACCCAACATATGCCAAGTACTGAAAACGGCGTTTGGTCACATTTGTCCCAAACCCCCCTGCAGTTTTCAAAATATCCCAAACATCCCAATTTCGAGGCCTGAGCCATATTTTTAAGGCAAATTCTGGCTCTATGTGCGTATTCGCAGTTTGAAATTACGACTTTTTATACCCAACATATACCAAGTCCTGAAAGCGGCAGTGAGTCACATTTTTCACAAACTCCCCTGCAGTTTTCAAAATATCCTAAATATCCCAAGTTTGAGGCCTGAGCCATATTTTGGAGCTAAATTCTGGCTCTCTGCACGTATTTGCTGTTTGAAATTACGACTTTTTATACCCAACATATGCCAAGTACTAAAAGCGGCAGTGAGTCACATTTTGCACAAACTCCAATGCAGTTTTCAAAATATCCCAAATATCCCGATTTCGAGGCCTGAGCCATATTTTGGAGCCAAATTCTGACTCTCTGCACGTATTCGCAGTTTGAAATTACGAATTTTTATACCCAACATATGCCAAGTACTGAAAGCGGCGTTTAGTCACATATTTCCCAAACCTCCCTGCAGTTTTCAAAATATCCCAAACATCCAAATTTCGAGGCCTGATCCATATTCTGGAGCCAAATTCTGGCTCTCTGCACGTATTTGCAGTTTGAAATTACGATTTTTATACCCAACATATGCCAAGTACTGAAAACGGCATTTGGTCACATTTGTCTCAAACCTTCCTGCAGTTTTCAAAATATTCCAAACATCCCAATTTCGAGGCCTGA
>NW_025567686.1:0-20048 GCF_020424385.1 Procambarus clarkii
TCTACCCTATCATTCCCTTGAGAATCTTGAATGTAGTGGATCATGTCCCCCCTAACTCTTCTGTCTTCCAGCGAAGTGAGGTTCAATTCCCGCAGTCTCTCCTCGTAGCTCATACCTCTCAGCTCGGGTACTAGTCTGGTGGCAATCTTTGAACCTTTTCCAGTTTAGTCTTATCCTTGACTAGATACGGACACCATGCTGGTCCTGCATACTCCAGGATTGGCCTGACATATAGTGGTATACAAAGTTCTGGATGATTCTTTACACAAATTTCTGAATGCCGTTCGTATGTTGGCCAGCCTTGGCATATGCCGCTGATGTTTCCTCTTGATATGTGCTGCAGAGACCGGTCTGGCGTGATATCACTCCCAAGTCCTTTTTCTTTCTCTGACTCCTAAAGGATTTCCTCTCCCAGATGATCCCTTGTATTTGGCCTCCTGCTCCCTACACCTATCTTCATTACTTACATTTGGTTGGTGTGAACTCCAACACCACTTGTTCGACCATTCCTTCAGTTTGTCTATGTCTTCTTGAGCCTCAAACAGTCCTCTTCTGTCTTAATCCTTCTCATAATTTTTGGCATCATCCGCAAACATTGAGAGAAATGAATCTATACCCTCCGGGAGATCATTTACATATATCAAAACAAGATAGGACCGAGTACAGAGCCCTGTGAACTACACTGTGACTTCACGCAAATCGAGTTCTCACCCCTCACCGTAACTCTCTGCTTCCTATTGCTTAGTTACTATCCCTTAGTCCACTGGAGCAACCTTACCAGCTACACCTGCCTGTCTCTCCAGCTTATGTACCAGCCTCTTATGCGGTACTGTTCAAGACTTTCCGACATCCAAGAAAATGCAGTCCGCCCAGCCCTTCTTTCTTGCTTAATCTGTACTCCACCTAGTTGTGCTTGCGGATTTTGTGTGTTTGTGTGTTTTTGGGTGTGTGTGTGTGTTGTGTGTGTGTGGTGTGTGTGTGTGTGTGTGTGTGTGTGTGGTGTGTGTGTGTGTGTGTGTGTGTGTGTGTGTGTGTGTGTGCGGGGGGGGGGGGGGTAGGAGCCCTGCAGTGTAGTGTGTGTGTGTGCAGTGTGGTGTGTGTGTGTGTGTGTGTGTGTGTGTGTGTGTGTGTGTGTGTGTGTGTGTGTGCGGGGGGGGGGTAGGAGCACCTGCAGTGTAGTGTGTTGTGTGGGGGGGGGGAAGGTGCACCTGTAGTGTAGTGTGTGTATGGAGGGGAGGTGCACCTGTAGTGTAGTGTGTGTAGGAGGAAGGTGCACCTGTAGTGTAGTGTGGGGGGAGGTGCACCTGTAGTGTATTGTGGGGGGAGGTGCACCTGTAGTGTAGTGTGGGGGGAGGTGCACCTGTAGTGTAGTGTGTGGGGAGGTGCACCTGTAGTGTAGTGTGGGGGGAGGTGCACCTGTATTGTAGTGTGTGGGGAGTTGCACCTGTAGTGTAGTGTGGGGGGAGGTGCACCTGTAGTGTAGTGTAAAGACACCTACCCAGCTTCCCGGATTGACAGTACTCTCCTCGTAACTATGTGCTCGAAAGTACCAACTTATAGTAATGCAGTCCCACATAAGCCACTTTTTTGTAAAATTTTAACGAAATTTTGAAAATAAAACTAATATCGTAAACTTAATATTCCCAGGGCCTAGTATAGCACATTTATGACTATATTAGGCCTCAAATAGTGTGTATTAGGCCTAGTATAGTTAAGTTAAGTTAGGTCAGATTAGTTTTATTAGCAACATGTTATAAACACTTTTCCCGGTGTGTCCCAATGCAATATTACCAAGTCCAACTTTCTGGTGGTCCAAGACGACATATTGGTCCTGTCGACCACATCCCATACTAGGAGAGCACACCAGGGGGCCACCCCCTGAGGTACTTGGTGGTGCCCCGGGGACGACCACTGGCCACACCCTGAGGTACTTGGCGGTGCCCCCGGGACGACCAGGGGCCACACCCTGAGGTAACTTGGTGGTGCCCCGGGACGACCAGGGGGCCACACCCTGAGGTACTTGGCGGTGCCCCGGGACGACCAGGGGGCCACACCCCTGAGGTACTTGTGTATTGGCCCCGGGGACGACCAGGGTCCACACCCTGAGTTACTTGGGTGGTGCCCCCGGGACGACCATGGGCCCCACCCTGAGGTACTTGTGTGCCCCGTGGACGACCGGTGGCCACACCTGAGGTACTTGGCGGTGGCCCCAGGGGACGACCATGGGCCACACCTATAGGTACTTGGCGGTTGCCCCCGGGGACGACCAGGGGCCACACCCTGAGGTACTTGGCGGGTGCCCTGAGGTCTTGGTGGTGCCCCCGGGACGACCATGGGCCACACCCCTGAGGTACTTGGTGGTGCCCCAGGGAACGACCATGGCCACACCCTGAGGTACTTGGTGGTGCCCCGGGACGACCATGTGCCCGGGGCCACACCCTGAGGTACTTTGTGGTGCCCCCGGGGAACGACCATGGGCCACACCCTGAGGTACTTGGTGGTGCCCCGGGGACGACCAGGGGGCCACACCCTGAGGTACTTGGTGGTGCCCCGGGGACCGACCAGGGGCCACACCCTGAGGTACTTAGCGGTGCCCCGGGGACGACCAGGGGGCCACACCCTGAGGTACTTGGTGGTGCCCCGGGGACGACCAGGGGCCACACCCTGAGGTACTTGGTGGTGCCCCGGGGACGACCAGGGGCCACACCCTGAGGTACTTGGTGGTGCCCCCGGGGACGACCAGGGGCCACACCCTGAGGTACTTGGCGGTGCCCCCGGGACGACCAGGGGGCCACACCCTGAGGTACTTGGCGGTGCCCCCGGGACGACCAGGGGGCCACACCCTGAGGTACTTGGCGGTGCCCCGGGGACGACCAGGGGCCACACCCTGAGGTACTTGGCGGTGCCCCGGGGGACGACCAGGGGGCCACACCCTGAGGTACTTGGTCGGTGCCCCGGGGGACGACCAGGGGCCACACCCTGAGGTACTTGGTGGTGCCCCGGGGGACGACCAGGGGCCACACCCTGAGGTACTTGGTGGTGCCCCGGGGGACGACCAGGGGGCCACACCCTGAGGTACTTGGCGGTGCCCCGGGGGACGACCAGGGGCCACACCCTGAGGTACTTTGCCCCGGGGGACGACCAGGGGTGTACCCCGGGGGACGACCAGGGGGCCACACCCTGAGGTACTTGGCGGTGCCCCGGGGGACGACCAGGGGCCACACCCTGAGGTACTTGGTGGTGCCCCGGGGGACGACCAGGGGGCCACACCCTGAGGTACTTGGCGGTGCCCCGGGGGACGACCAGGGGGCCACAGCCTCCCAAGAACATAATCTCCGGACCTCCGGGTGGACCGGAGCTGGGTGGTTTAGTTACAGTTCAAGTTAAGTTACAACACAGTTGCAGTATACACACCCACAGTGACCATGACTTCCCTCCTACTGACCCAAACGTGGATGAACGTAGAAAATAGAGAACTATTAGCTGAATATCAAATAAATGGATTTAAACTATTTCACACAGATAATTATATTAGACGAGGAGGGGGAGTAGCCATATATGTTAGGGACAATTTGAAATGTAGTCTCAAAGAGGGAATCAAAACTGAGCCACACACAGAAACTATTTGGATAGAATTAAACGAAAAAGCAAATAATCTTATAATAGGAGTTATATATAGGCCACCAAATTTAGACAGAATGGAAGCAAAGCATCTATGGGATGAAATATCTAGAGCATCTAGATCTAACAGTATTTATATCATGGGTGACTTTAATTTTAGTGGAATAAACTGGTTGAACAAAACAGGGAATAACAAAACAGAAGATTTTATAGATTTAATTGACGATTGTTTTCTTACGCAACACATTAAGGAACCAACACGGGAAAATAATATTTTAGATTTAGTGTTAACAAACAGGGAAACACAGATTAATAACATAGAAATCGGGAGTGAACGAGGGAACAGTGATCACAAACAAATCAGATTTAGCATAGAGTGGAAGAGATCTGCAGGAGAAAATGCTGTTAAAGTGCCAGAATTTCGTAAAGCTAATTTCAATATTCTAAAAAATTTTGGGGGCAAATAGATTGGAAAGTCTTGGGCATAGGGGTTGGGCCGGTCTTGGAGCAGGACGTGATCCCAGCCATGTGTGATGTAAAGGAGGATTTCGATTTGGATTCAAAATATAACTTATTTACAAATCTTTTAAGCAAAGCACAGGAAAGTAGTATACCTTACAAATTGAGTAGATCATATACAAATGACCCGAAATGATTACCAAAGGATCTGAAACACCTTATAATTAATAAGGGAAGTCAGTTTAGAACAAGAATTCGCACAATTTTTTAGAAATGTTAAAAAAGAGATAAGGAAAGCAAAAAGAAACTATGAAGTTCGTATTGCAGGGCAAGCAAAGGCAAATTCTAAATTTTTTTTTTCAGTTATATCGAACAAAGGTTAGGGAAAGGATAGGTCCATTGAAAACCGAGACAGGTCAGTTAACGGATAATGACGAAGAGATGAGTAGTATTTTTAATAAATATTTTATCTCTATTTATGTCCATTCATCCACTTGTAAACCTCTATCATGTCACCACTAACTCTTCGCCTCTCCAGTGAATGCAATTTAAGCTTTGTTAATCTTTCTTCATATGAAAGATTTCTAATTTGCGGAATTAACTTCGTTATCCTCCGCTGAACACGTTCAAGTGAATTTATATCCATTCTATAGTACGGCGACCAAAACTGAACTGCATAATCTAAATGGGGCCTAACCAGAGCAAGATATAGCTGAAGAACCACACCAGGTGTCTTGTTACTAACGCTGCGATTAATAAATCCCAGTGTCCTATTTGCCTTATTACTAACATTCATGCATTGATCCTTTGGTTTTATATTCTTACTAATCATAACTCCCAGATCCCTTACACATAGAGATCACACTAACGTGATGCATCAAATGAACAAATCCACAAGGGCTGTGACGAGGATTCGAACCTGCGTCCGGGAGCATCCCAGATACTGCCTTAATCGACTGAGCTACGACAGGCTTAAAGAGTTGAAACCGAAGTTCTACTGAACTTAACACGGGATCCATAAGTTCAGAGAACTTCGGTTTCAACTCTTTTAACCCTGTCGTAGCTCAGTCGATTAAGGCAGTGTCTGGGATGCTTCCGGTCGCAGGTTCGAATCCTCGTCACGGCCCTTGTGGATTTGTCCCAGATCCCTTTCCCAATCTCAATACCATCTAGCTCGTATCTTGTAACTCATTACCTAGCCTCAAAACTTTACATTTATCAGCATTAAACTGCATCTGACAATATTTGAGCATTTCAAAACCCTATTCACATCAACTTGAAGTGATAGTGAGTCTTCTTCCGTGTTAATTTCCCTACCGATTTTTGTATCATCGGCAAATTTGCAAATGTTGCTACTCAAACCCGAATCTAAATCACTTATATATATATTATAAACAACAGAGGTCCCAGGACAGAGCCCTGAGGCACTCCACTAACAACATTATCCCACTCTGACTTAACCCCATTTATACTAACTCTCTGTTTCCTTTGGAATTGCCATGCCCTAGTCCAAGTTAATATAGCACCCCCAATACCATGAGCTTCTATTTTTTTAATTAGTCTATCATGTGGCACTGTATCAAAAGCTTTGCTAACGTCAAGGTACACAACATCACAATCCTTACCACTATCAACTGCCTCAACTATGCTGGAATAAAAAGATAGCAAATTTTTTAAACATGAACGGCCATTTGTAAAAACATGTTGAGAATCATTTATTAATTTATGTTTTTCAAGATGAAGACGAATTGCATTTGCAATTATCGATTCAAGTAACTTTCCTACAATAGACGTTAGGCTAATTGGCCGATAGTTTGACGCAAGTGATCTATCTCCTTTCTTAAAATTGGTACCACATTAGCAACCTTCCCGACTCTGGCACTCTGCCTAACTCTATTGATTTATTATATATGGTAGACAACGGCTCGCAAAGCTCCTCTTTGCATTCTTTAAGCACCCTGGCAAACACTTCATCCGGCCCTGGGGATTTGTTTGGTTTGAGTTTTACTATTTGTTTAATTACATCCTCCCTGGTAACTGCTAAACTAGTCAACCTGTCCTCTTAAAAATTACGTCGCTTTTGGCCGTTTGCCCGTATGGCCGATAATGGACGTAATTTCAAAAAGGAAAAAGAATTGAAAATAAATTTTGGATTTTTTCCCCCAAAACAGTAAATTAAGGGTCCTCTGATAGGTTAGGTGGGCAGGAAATTCTCCTTAAGTTTCAAAACGTCATGAAAAATGTTATTTGAAAGTTTCCTCTAATAACCTTTCTGAGTAAGCCAGAGAACTGAAACAGAAAATGGGAAAGTACATCTCTTTTGTGAGCCGATTTAATATAAAATTACGTCCATTTTTGGCCGTAGCGCATACGAGCGAAAGCGACGTTATTTTTAAGAGGACCTTTGCCCACCCACATAGATTTGTTCGGTTGAAAGCATATTGTTAAGTTCCTCTTTAGTAAATACAGATATAAAATATTTATTAAAAATACTATACTCATCTCTTCGTCATTATCCGTTATCTGGCCTATCTGAGTTTTTAATGGACCTATTCTTTCCCTAATCTTTGTTCGATATTACTGAAAAAAGTTGCCCAGACCACACACTAGAAGGTGAAGGGACGACGACGTTTCGGTCCGTCCTTGATCATTCTCACGTCGATTGTGACCATTCTCACCATCGACTTGAGAATGATCCATGACGGACCGAAACGTGGTCGTCCCTTCACCTTCTAGTGTGTGGTCTGGTCAGCATTCTTCAGCCACATTATTGTGACTCGTCGCCTGCAACTGAAAAAACTTTAGGATTTGTCTTTGCTTGCCCTGCTATGCGAACTTCATAGTTTCTTTTAGCTTTCCTTATCTCTTTTTTAACATTTCTAACCAGTTGTACGAATTCGTGTTCTAAACTGACTTCCCCATTCTTAATCCTTTTGTACCACGCTCTCTTTTTTCCTATAAGGTTCTTCAGATCCTTTGTTATCCACTCTGGGTCATTAGTGCTCGATCTATTCAATTTGTATGGCTATCTTGAGATGATTTCGGGGCTTTTTAGTGTCCCCGCGGCCCGGTCCTCGACCAGGGATCCACCCCCAGGAAGGAGCCCGTGACAGCTGACTAACACCCAGGTACCTATTTTAGTGCTAGGTAACAGGGGCATAGGGTGAAAGAAACTGCCCATTGTTTTTCTCCGGCGCCCGGGATCGAACCCAGGACCACAGGATCACAAGTTCAGTGTGCTCTCCGCTCGGCCGACCGGCTCCTGGTATATTCTGGTATACTACGTTCCTGTGCATTGCTTAGAATATTTTTAAATAAGTAATATTTTGAATCCACATCGAAATCCCTTTTTACGTCACCACTCGCTGGGTTCACGTCTCGCTCCCAAGTGGCCACAATGTCCAAGGATCCTGGGAGTCGGTCGGCCGAGCGGACAGCACCCTGGACTTGTGATCCTGTGGTCCTGGGTTCGATCCCAGGCGCCGGCGAGAAACAATGGCAGAGTCTCTTTCACCCTATGCCCCTGTTACCTAGCAGTAAAATAGGTACCTGGGTGTTAGTCAGCTGTCACGGGCTGCTTCCTGGGGGTGGATCCCTGGTCGAGGACCGGGCCGCGGGGACACTAAAAAGCCCCGAAATCATCTCAATATAACCTCAAGATATAACGTTAAACAAACGTTGAGTTAACGTTACCCGTAGATGTTGTGTAGGTCGTTACATTTACACTGCTAATATAATCTTCACTGCACACAGTAGCTAACAGTGTACATCTTCACTGCACACAGTAGCTAACAGTGTACATCTTCACAATATACACCGTAGCTAACAGTGTACATCTTCACAATACACACCGTAGCTAACAGTGTACATCTTCACAATACACACCGTAGCTAACAGTGTACATCTTCACAATATACACCGTAGCTAACAGTGTACATCTTCACAATACACACCGTAGCTAACAGTGTACATCTTCACAATACACACCGTAGCTAACAGTGTACATCTTCACAATATACACCGTAGCTAACAGTGTACATCTTCACAATACACACCGTAGCTAACAGTGTTCATCTTCACAATACACACCGTAGCTAACAGTGTACATCTTCACAATACACGTAGCCGTAGCTAACAGTGTACATCTTCACAATACACACCGTAGCTAACAGTGTACATCTTCACAATATACACCGTAGCTAACAGTGTACATCTTCACAATATACACCGTAGCTAACAGTGTACATCTTCACAATACACACCGTAGCTAACAGTGTACATCTTCACAATATACACCGTAGCTAACAGTGTACACCCATCAGTGTTCACAATACACACCGTAGCTAACAGTGTACATCTTCACAATACACACCGTAGCAATAACAGTGTAACAGTGTTCATCTTCACAATACACACCGTAGCTAACAGTGTACATCTTCACAATATCTTCACACCGTAGTACATCTTCCAATACACACAGTAACAGTGTACATCTTCACAATACACACCGTAGCTAACAGTGTGTAGCTCCTGGTGTTCATCTTCACTACAGAGGGACTTGAGGTTTCCCTGTAGCTCTTGGAGTTCCCCCCTGTCCCCTGCGGTCCCCAGCGACATGTGGTACCTTGGGGCAGCTTGCCATGTAGTTCTACAGTGCAGCCTGGTTTCCTCGGCAGCTCCTGGAGTTCCTTTGTAGTTCTGGGGATTTCCCTGCAGCCCCGGGTTTCCTCGGCAGCTCCTGGAGTTCCTTTGTAGTTCTGGGGACTTGAGGTTCCCTGCAGCTCCCGGGTTTCCTCGGCAGCTCCTGCGTTCCTTTGTAGTTCTGGGGATTTCCCTGCAGTACCCCGGGTTTCCTCGGCAGCTCCTGGAGTTCCTTTGTAGTTCTGGGGATTTCCCTGCAGCCCCGGGTTTCCTCGGCAGCTCCTGGGGTTCCTTTGTAGTTCTGGGGATTTCCCTGCAGCCCCGGGTTTCCTCGGCAGCTCCTGGGGTTCCTTTGTAGTTCTGGGATTTCCCTGCAGCCCCGGGTTTCCTCGGCAGCTCCTGGAGTTCCTTTGTAGTTCTGGGGATTTCCCTGCAGCCCCGGGTTTCCTCGGCAGCTCCTGGGGTTCCTTTGTAGTTCTGGGGATTTCCCTGCAGCCCCGGGTTTCCTCGGCAGCTCCTGGGGTTCCTTTGTAGTTCTGGGGATTTCCCTGCAGCCCCGGGTTTCCTCGGCAGCTTCTGGGGTTCCTTTGTAGTTCTGGGGATTTCCCTGCAGCCCCGGGTTTCCTCGGCAGCTCCTGGAGTTCACCTACAGCTTCTTGAGTTTCCCTGCGACCCTTCACATGACAGGTTTCTAATTTGGGGGGATTAACTTTGTCATCCTATGCTGGACGCGTTCTAGTGAATTTATATCAATTCTATAGTACGGCGACCAAAACTGAACTACATAATCTAAATGGGGCCTAACCAGAGCAAGATGCAGGCGATGAGTCACAATAACGTGGCTAAAGTATGTTGACCAGACCACACACTAGAAGATGAAGAGACGACGACGTCGTTTCGGTCCGTCCTGGACCATTCTCAAGTCGATTGTGATGAGGAAGTAGATGCAGGCACTAAATAGGCAAGAGAAAGATGAAGAGAATGGTCCAGGACGGATCGAAACGTCGTCGTCCCTTCACCTAATGTGTGGTCTGGTCAACAGAGCAAGGTATAGCTGAAGAACAACACCAGGTGTCTTGTTACTTACGCTTCGATAAATACATCTCAGTGTCCTATTTGCCTTATTACGAACATCTGTGCATTGATTTTTTGGCTTTAAATTCTTACTCATCATAACTCCCAGATCCCTTTCACAATCCTACTTTACAATCTCAACACCATCTAGCTCGTATCATGTAACTCTTTCATCATTACCTTGCCTCAAAACCTTACATTTGTCAGCATTAAACTGCATCTGCCATCTCTTAACCATTTCAAAATCTTATTTAGATTATCTTGAAGTGATAGTCTTTTTCTGTGTCTATCTCCCTCCCGATTTTCGTATCTCCGGCAAATTTGCAAATATTACTGCTTAAACCTGAATCTAAATCATTTATATATATTATTATTAGTAACAGATCGATATCCCAGGACAGAGTCTTGAAGCACTCCACTTACAACATTTTCCCACTCTGACTTAACCCCATTTATACTAACTCTGTTTCCTTTTGTATAGCCATGCCCTTGTTCAACTTAGTATATCACCCCCAATACCATGAGCCTCTATGTTTTTAATCAGTCTTTCATGTACCACTGTATCAAAAGCAGTGGTACACAAGGTACACAACATCACAATCCTTACCAATATCAACTGCCTCAACTATGTTGCAATAAATTTGTAGCAAATTTTTTCAACTTGAATAAAACAATGTTGTGAATCATTTACTAAACTATGTTTTCCAAGATGAAGACGAATGGTATTTGCAGTTATCGATTCAAGCAACTTTTCCACAATAGACGTTAAGCTAATTGGCCGATAGTTTGACGCAAGTGATCGATCATCTCTTGCGATGTGGTACCAATTTTCCAGAAAGGAAAATTAGCACAATAGCAACCTTCCTGACTCTGGCACTCTGCCTGACTATTGATTTATTAAATATGGTAGACAGTGGCTCGCAAAACTACTCTTTGCATTCATTAAGCACCCTGGCAAACACTTCGTCTGGCCTTGGGGATTTGTTTGGCTTGAGTTTCACTATTTGTTTAATAACATCCTCCCTGGTAACTGCTAAACTAATCAACCTGTCCTCGTCCCCACCCACAGCCTTGTTCGGCTGAAGGCATAGTGTTAAGTTCCTCTTTTGTAAATACAGAGATAAAATATTTATTTAAAATACTTCGCATCTCTTCGTCATTATCAGTTATCTGACCTGTCTCAGTTTTTAATGGACCTAACTTTTCCCTAACCTTTGTTCGATATTACTGAAAAAATCCTTTAGGATTTGCCTTTCCTTGCCCTGCTATGCGAACTTCATAGTTTCTTTTTGCTCTCCTTATCTCTTTTATAACATTTCTAACCAATTGGACGAATTCCTGTTCTAAACTAAATTCCCCCATTCTTAATCCTTTTATACCGAGCTCTCTTTCTACCTATAAGGTTCTTCAGATCCTTTGCTATCAATTTCGGGTCATTTTTATTCGATCTATTCAATTTGTATGGTATACTACGTTTCTGTGCTTTGCCTAAAATATTTTTAAATAAAGTATATTTTGAATTAACATCGTAATCCGTTTTTTACATCACCCATCGCTGGGTTCACGTCTCGCTCCAAGACCGGCCCACCCCCAATGCCCAGAAATTGCCAATCTATTTCACCCAAAAAATTCCTTAGGCCATTCAAATCAGGTTTTCTGAAATAAGACACTTCAACAGAATTTTCTCTTACAAATCTATTCCATTCTATGCTAAATCTGATTTCTTTGTGATCACTGTTCCCTACCTCACTCCCTATTTCGATGTCATTAATTTGTGTTTCCCTGTTAGTTAACACCAAGTCAAAAATATTATTTTCACGCGTTGCTTCCTTAATGTGTTGTTTAAGGAAGCAATAATCTATTAATTCTAGAAAATCTTCTGCTTCGTTATTCCCGGTTTTGGTATAGCCATGCCCTAATCCAATTTAATATGGCACCACCCATACTGTGAGCCTCTAACTTTTTAATCAGTCTTTCATGTGGCACTGTGTCAACACCTTTGCTAAAGTCAAGGTGCACAACATTACAGTCCTTACCACTATCAACTGCCTCAACTATGCTGTAATAAAAGGATAGCAGCTTTGTTAAACATGAACGGCCATTTGTAACCCCATGATTGTTCTCTTGGTGCATTATGACGCTCAGGTTACAGCTGAAGGAAACATCACTTTCATACTCTGTCTAATGTCGGAAATTGAGAGCATGTGAATCATGACTGTGTTGTGGCAGACAGTTCGTCGGATGACGTGTGTCCTCCCACGTCACGTGTCCTCCCACGTCACGTGTCCTCCCACGTCACGTGTCCTCCCACGTCACGTGTCCTCCCACGTCACGTGTCCTCCCCTCCCACGTCACGTGTCCTCCCACGTCACGTGTCCTCCCACGTCACGTGTCCTCCCACGTCACGTGTCCTCCCACGTCACGTGTCCTCCCACGTCACGTGTCCTCCCACGTCACGTGTATACATATATATTATATATTATATATATATATATATATATATATATATATATATATATATATATATATATATATATATATATATATATATATATATATATATATATATATATATATATATATATATATATATATATATAAATGAAGTAAACGTAAAATGTCAACGTTTAAGTTCCTATTACTAGAAGTTTTTGTTAGAAATAAAAAACATATTACTAATTCAATTTACATTTATATAAATCCTACTTGGTACGTTCAAAAACCTGTCTATCGAGTTCAGGAAATTGTTGCATAGAGTTTAGTGACTGTGTTACCTGGAGTCTTTGACCTTGATCTTACATAATCAGGATGAATTCAAAGATGTTCTAAAGCAAATACCACCTGTATTATAAATCCACCTGTGCAATTCAGAGTCATACTAGCAGCATTTCGAATCTGAGCGTCGGGCATTCGAATCACCTGCCAAACGCTTTGATTCTAGCCGTCTGTGGACTTTGATGTATTGCATTCCTTATAGGACACTCGGAATCTAATTAGCGACGCTTTGAACCGGGCCTGCGGTGCTTCGAATCCAATTAGCGATGCTGTGAATCCGCGCAGAGATGCTTAGAATCCAATGGGAAAAGCTTGGAGGGCGTAGATACATGGGAACTGGAGGGAAGGAAGTGCTACGCTGGAATGTATTCACATTGAGGGGGGGGGGGGAAACAATGGGGTATTTAGTCATACAACTTAAGCTAACTGGTTGTGTACGCGGTCAACGGCCGGGAGAGGGAGTGAGGGAGGGGGTGAGGGAGTGAGAGGGAAGGAGAGGTAGAGGGAGAGAGGGAGGGAGAGCTGGTCATACTCCAGCGAGGCCCAGCATGGTCCCTCCACCTGCTGCTCACCTCCCCTAACTTTTCCAGTTCTTGTAATTAAGTTTTCATTTTTGTACTATAGTGTTGTGGAAGGTGGGTTGTGGAAGGTGGGTTGTGGTAGGTGGGTTGTGGTAGGTGGGTTGTGGAAGGTGGGTTGTGGTAGGTGGGTTGTGGAACGTGGGTTGTGGAAGGTGGGTTGTGGAAGGTGGGTTGTGGAAGGTGGGTTGTGGTAGGTGGGTTGTGGAAGGTGGGTTGTGGTAGGTGGGTTGTGGTAGGTGGGTTGTGGAAGGTGGGTTGTGGTAGGTGGGTTGTGGAAGGTGGGTTGTGGAAGTGGGTTGTGGTAGGTGGGTTGTGGAAGTGGGTTGTGGAAGGTGGGTTGTGGTAGGTGGGTTGTGGTAGGTGGATTGTGGAAGGTGGGTTGTGGTAGTGGGTTGTGGAAGGTGGGTTGTGGAAGGTGGGTTGTGGTAGGTGGGTTTGTGGTAGGTGTTGTTAGGTGTTGTGGTAGGTGGGGTTGTGGGTTGTGGTAGGTGGGTTGTGGGTAGGTGGGTTGTGGTAGGTGGGTTGTAGAAGGTGGGTTGTGGAAGGTGGGTTGTGGTAGGTGGGTTGTGGAAGGTGGGTTGTGGTACGTGGGTTGTGGTAGGTGGGTTGTGGAAGGTGGGTTGTGGTAGGTGGGTTGTGGAAGGTGGGTTGTGGTAGGTGGGTTGTGGTAGGTGGGTTGTGGAAGGTGGGTTGTGGAAGGTGGGTTGTGGTAGGTGGGTTGAAGGTGGGTTGGGAAGTTGTGGTAGGTGGGGTGTGGTAGGTGGGTTGTGAAGGTGGGGTGTGTAGGTGGGTGGGAAGGTGGTTGTGGAAGGTGGGTTGTGGTAGGTGGGTTGTGGTAGGTGGGTTGTGGAAGGTGGGTTGTGGTAGGTGGGTTGTGGAAGGTGGGTTGTGGAAGGTGGGTTTGTAGGTAGGTGGTTGTTGTGGTAGGTGGGTTGTGGTAGGTGGGTTGTGGAAGGTGGGTTTGTGGTAGGTGGGTTGTGGAAGGTGGGTTGTGGGTAGGTGGGTTGTGGTAGGTGGGTTGTGGAAGGTGGGTTGTGGAAGGTGGGTTGTGGTAGGTGGGTTTGTGGAAGGTGGGTTGTGGAAGGTGGGTTGTGGAAGGTGGGTTGTGGTAGGTGGGTTGTGGAAGGTGGGTTTGTAGGTGGGTTGTGGTAGGTGGGTTGTGTGGGTTGTGGTAGGTGGGTTGTGGTAGGTGGGTTGTGGAAGGTGGGTTGTGGTAGGTGGGTTGTGGTAGGTGGGTTGTGGAAGGTGGGTTGTGGAAGGTGGGTTGTGGAAGGTGGGTTGTGGAAGGTGGGTTGTGGAAGGTGGGTTGTGGTAGGTGGGTTGTGGAAGGTGGGTTGTGGTAGGTGGGTTGTGGTAGGTGGGTTGTGGAAGGTGGGTTGTGGTAGGTGGGTTGTGGTAGGTGGGTTGTGGAAGGTGGGTTGTGGAGGGGTTGTGGAAGGTGGGTTGTGGTAGGTGGGTTGTGGAAGGTGGGTTGTGGTAGGTGGGTTGTGGTAGGTGGGTTGTGGAAGGTGGGTTGTGGAAGGTGGGTTGTGGAAGGTGGGTTGTGGTAGGTGGGTTGTGGAAGGTGGGTTGTGGAAGGTGGGTTGTGGAAGGTGGGTTGTGGAAGGTGGGTTGTGGTAGGTGGGTTGTGGTAGGTGGGTTGTGGTAGGTGGGTTGTGGAAGGTGGGTTGTGGTAGGTGGTTGTGGTAGGTGGGGTTGTGGAAGGTGGGTTGTGGAAGGTGGGTTGTGGTAGGTGGGTTGTGGAAGGTGGGTTGTGGAAGGTGGGTTGTGGAAGGTGGGTTGTGGAAGGTGGGTTGTGGTAGGTGGGTTGTGGTAGGTGGGTTGTGGAAGGTGGGTTGTGGTAGGTGGGTTGTGGTAGGTGGGTTGTGGTAGGTGGGTTGTGGTAGGTGGGTTGTGGTAGGTGGGTTGTGGTAGGTGGGTTGTGGAAGGTGGGTTGTGGAAGGTGGGTTGTGGTAGGTGGGTTGTGGAAGGTGGGTTGTGGAAGGTGGGTTGTGGTAGGTGGGTTGTGGTAGGTGGGTTGTGGTAGGTGGGTTGTGGTAGGTGGGTTGTGGAAGGTGGGTTGTGGTAGGTGGGTTGTGGAAGGTGGGTTGTGGAAGGTGGGTTGTGGAAGGTGGGTTGTGGTAGGTGGGTTGTGGAAGGTGGGTTGTGGTAGGTGGGTTGTGGTAGGTGGGTTGTGGTAGGTGGGTTGTGGAAGGTGGGTTGTGGTAGGTGGGTTGTGGAAGGTGGGTTGTGGAAGGTGGGTTGTGGTAGGTGGGTTGTGGAAGGTGGGTTGTGGTAGGTGGGTTGTGGTAGGTGGGTTGTGGAAGGTGGGTTGTGGTAGGTGGGATGTGGTAGGTGGGTTGTGGAAGGTGGGTGTGGTAGGTGGGTTGTGGAAGGTGGGTTGTGGAAGGTGGGTTGTGGAAGGTGGGTTGTGGAAGGTGGGTTGTGGTAGGTGGGTTGTGGAAGGTGGGTTGTGGAAGGTGGGTTGTGGTAAGGTGGGTTGTGGAAGGTGGGTTGTGGTAGGTGGGTTGTGGAAGGGGGTTGTGGTAGGTGGGTTGTGGTAGGTGGGTTGTGGTAGGTGGGTTGTGGAAGGTGGGTTGTGGAAGGTGGGTTGTGGTAGGTGGGTTGTGGAAGGTGGGTTGTGGAAGGTGGGTTGTGGTAGGTGGGTTGTGGTAGGTGGGTTGTGGAAGGTGGGTTGTGGTAGGTGGGTTGTGGAAGGTGGGTTGTGGTAGGTGGGTTGTGGAGGTGGGTTGTGGTAGGTGGGTTGTGGTAGGTGGGTTGTGGTAGGTGGGTTGTGGAAGGTGGGTTGTGGAAGGTGGGTTGTGGAGGTGGGTGGGTTTGTGGAAGGTGGGTTGTGGAAGGTGGGTTGTGGAAGGTGGGTTGTGGAAGGTGGGTTGTGGTAGGTGGGTTGTGGTAGGTGGGTTGTGGTAGGTGGGTTGTGGTAGGTGGGGTGTGGGTTGTGGAAGGTGGGTTGTGGAAGGTGGGTTGTGGTAGGTGGGTTGTGGAAGGGGGGTTGTGGAAGGTGGGTTGTGGTAGGTGGGTTGTGGTAGGTGGGTTGTGGAAGGTGGGTTGTGGTAGGTGGGTTGTGGTAGGTGGGTTGTGGTAGGTGGGTTGTGGAAGGTGGGTTGTGGTAGGTGGGTTGTGGTAGGTGGGTTGTGGTAGGTGGGGTTGTGGTAGGTGGGTTGTGGTAGGTGGGTTGTGGAAGGTGGGTTGTGGTAGGTGTGGGGTAGGTGGGTTGTGGAAGGTGGGTTGTGGTAGGTGGTTGTGGTAGGTGGGTTGTGGTAGGTGGGTTGTGGAAGGTGGGTTGTGGTAGGTGGGTTGTGGTAGGTGGGTTTGTGGTAGGTGGGTTGTGGTAGGTGGGGTTGTGTTGTGGTAGTGGGTTGTGGAAGGTGGGTTTGTGGTGGGTTGTGGAAGGTGGGTTGTGGTAGGTGGGTTGTGGTAGGTGGGTTGTGGAAGGTGGGTTGTGGTAGGTGGGTGTGGTAGGTGGGGTAGGTGGGTTGTGGAAGGTGGGTTGTGGTAGGTGGGTTGTGGTAGGTGGGTTGTGGTAGGTGGGTTGTGGTAGGTGGGTTGTGGAAGGTGGGTTGTGGTAGGTGGGTTGTGGTAGGTGGGTTGTGGAAGGTGGGTTGTGGAAGGTGGGTTGTGGTAGGTGGGTTGTGGTAGGTGGGTTGTGGAAGGTGGGTTGTGGAAGGTGGGTTGTGGTAGGTGGGTTGTGGTAGGTGGGTTGTGGAAGGTGTGGGTTGTGGTAGGTGGGTTGTGGAAGGTGGGTTGTGGTAGGCGGGGTTGTGGTAGGTGGGTTGTGGAAGGTGGGTTGTGGAAGGTGGGTTGTGGTAGGTGGTTGTGGAAGGTGGGTTGTGGAAGGTGGGTTGTGGTAGGTGGGTTGTGGTAGGTGGGTTGTGGAAGGTGGGTTGTGGAAGGTGGGTTGTGGTAGGTGGGTTGTGGAAGGTGGGTTGTGGTAGGTGGGTTGTGGGGTGTGGTTGTGGGTAGGTGGGTTGTGGAAGGTGGGTTGTGGTAGGTGGGTTGTGGAAGGTGGGTTGTGGTAGGTGGGTTGTGGTAGGTGGGTTGTGGAAGGTGGGTTGTGGTAGGTGGGTTTGTGGTAGGTGGGTTGTGGAAGGTGGGTTGTGGAAGGTGGGGTTGTGGTAGGTGGGTTGTGGTAGGTGGGTTGTGGAAGGTGGGTGTGGAAGGTGGGTTGTGGTAGGTGGGTTGTGGTAGGTGGGTGTGGAAGGTGGGTTGTGGTAGGTGGGTTGTGGAAGGTGGGTTGTGGAAGGTGGGTTGTGGAGATGGGTTGTGGTAGGTGGGTTGGTGGAAGGTGGGTTGTGGTAGGTGGGTTTGTGGTAGGTGGGTTGTGGAAGTGGGTGGTGGAAGGTGGGTTGTGGTAGGTGGGTTGTGGAAGGTGGGTTGTGGTAGAGGGTGTGGAAGGTGGGTTGTGGAAGATGGGTTGTGGAAGGTGGGTTGTGGAAGGTGGGTTGTGGAAGATGGGTTGTGGAAGGTGGGTTGTGGAAGGTGGGTTGTGGAAGGTGGGTGGTGGAAGGTGGGTTGTGGTAGGTGGGTTGTGGAAGGTGGGTTGTGGTAGAGGGTTGTGGAAGGTGGGTTGTGGAAGATGGGTTGTGGAAGGTGGGTTGTGGAAGGTGGGTTGTGGAAGATGGGTTGTGGAAGGTGGGTTGTGGAAGGTGAGTTGTGGTAGGTGGGTTGTGGAAGGTGGGTTGTGGAAGGTGGGTTGTGGAAGGTGGGTTGTGGAAGGTGGGTTGTGGTAGGTGGGTTATGGAAGGTGGGTTGTGAAAGGTGGGTTGTGGAAGGTGGGTTGTGGTAGGTGGGTTGTGGCAGGTGGGTTGTGGAAGGTGGGTTGTGGAAGGTGGGTTGTGGTAGGTGGGTTGTGTGTGTGTTGTGTGTGTGGTGTGGAACGATCTCTGGAAGATCGTTTACATATATTAGAAACAGGAAGGGTCCAAGTTCAGAGCCCTGTGAAACCCCGCTGGTGACATCACGCTACTCTGATGACCCCCGTCACAGTTACTCGCTGTTTCCTGCTGCTTAGATATTCCCTTATCCACTGGAGCACCTCACCTTTTACGCCTGCCTGTTGCTCTAACTTTTGTAACAGCTTTTTATGGGGCACTGAGAAAATGCAGTCTGCCCACTCTTCTCTTTCTTGTATGCATGTATGTCGTATATGACAAACATCTGAATTAGAATGATTAATTTTATATGTAAAATATGAAATGAAAAATGAAATAATGCTACGTTTCATACATAGGCATAGCTAAGGATAACGTAGGCCTACGGTACATGATAATAATTAATAAAGATGAAGTAAAGACTAAACACATATGTGAATGTTTAAAAAACTAATTTTCAGATGCAACCTACATGCTTTCTCAAGTAGAACTGTATGCAATGTTCTTCTGTCTGATGTAGAACATTTCTTTCCCTGTTCTTCTACTGAGGGTGGAGGACAGAAGCTTTCCTTCACTATCATACAAGCACTTCTTCATTGTAGTAAAGGTTCTCCATAATAATTAATAATGATGCCCACCTCCAACAAAATGAACTAACCTGTACTTCAGACATATACTAGGAGTACTGGGCGTATCCTGGCTTGGTCATGTGACGCCTTCAGTGTTATATTGTCTTCCTCACTCAAGTGAGAATAAAGATTTAATTCACCTGGGCTCTAGGAGACTCGAACCGCGGACCCCACACGTGTGAGGCCGAAACTCTATCGCCTGGGCTATTGAGTAGTATTAATACGAAAAGATTCCAGCAGCAACTACTGCTGCCAACCTCGAATTTTGACTTTCCCTGACTACCCAAGTGTAGGTGGCAATATTTATGGCCTGGGCGTGGTACGTCACTACTAGTCAAGGCAAGTCGAAAACCTTGCCCTAAGTTGTCTTAAGGTTGCCTTAAGGTTGCCCTAAGTTTACCCTAAGGTTGTCTTAAGGTTGCCCTAAGGTACCCCTAACGTTGCCTTAAGGTTGCCCTAAGGTACCCCTAAGGGTGCCTTAAGGTTGCCATAAGTTGTCTTAAGGTTGCCTTAAGGTTGCCCTAAGTTTACCCTAAGGTTGCCCTAAAGTTGCCCTAAGGTTGCCTTAAGGTTGCCGGAAGCAGTGCCCGTGGTCCTCCACAGCTGCCTTGATCCACCACCGCCTGGCATGTGTTCTCGGTGGCCTGAGACATGTGTTCATTATAATCCGCGTCACGTGTGTACATCTGTCGGAACACCTGGTGATTGATACACCTGCCTTCAGTAATTAATGTTAGGTAATCAGGTAATCTACTCAGATTTATACTATTCATTCCTTTACTTATTGAGGATATAACAACTGCATGAGGAGCCTAGTTGTGGTTGTGATGGTGGGGGGGGGTTTGTGACGGTGGGGGGGGAGATGTGACGGTAGGGGGGTTCTGACGGTGGGAGGGTTGTGACGGTGGGGGGGGGAAGGGGGGGGTTGTGACGGTAGGGAGGGTTGTGACGGTGGGGGGGGGAGTTGTGACGGTAGGGGGGGTTGTTACGGTGGGGGGGGAGTTGTGACGGTAGGGGGGGTTGTGACGGTTGGGAGGGTTGTGACGGTGGGGGGGGAGTTGTGACGGTAGGGAGGGTTGTGACGGTGGGGGGGAGTTGTGACGGTAGGGGGGGTTGTGACGGTGGGGGGGGAGTTGTGACGGTAGGGGGGGTTGTGACGGTGGGAGGTTGTGACGGTGGGGGGGGGAGTTGTGACGGTAGGGGGGGTTGTGACGGTTGGAGGGGGAGTTGTGACGGTGGGGGGGAGTTGTGACGGTAGGGAGGGTTGTGACGGTGGGAGGGGGGGAGTTGTGACGGTAGGGGGGTTGTGACGGTTGGGAGGGGGATTGTGACGGTGGGGGGGAGTTTTGATGGTGGGGGGGTTGTGACGGTGGGGGGGGGGGGATTTGTGATGGTGG
>NW_025567687.1:0-32500 GCF_020424385.1 Procambarus clarkii
CAGGGTGCAGTCGCGTCTCCACAGATTCCAGTATCAGCTCTTGATACTGGTAATGGCTCAAAAGGGCCACCACTTACGGGCTATTCATGCCCGTGCCACCTCTTGGGTGGCTTAATCTTCATCAATCAATCAATCAGTCTTCCCGAGGCATGTATTGCTGCTAGTTCGTAATTAATGAGCCTGGTAGCAGTTGGTATTTCTTCTATTCCACATGTAAAGGTTAGACTACAATTATCAGCATATGGATGAGCTTCGGAGATGAGGTGTAGTTGATGAAGACACTCCACAACAAGGGGGCTAAGCACACTACCTTCAGACGGGCTATTCATGTCCGTGCCACCTCTTGGGTGGCTTAATCTTTATAAATAAATCAGAATAGCACACACCATTTGGTCCGGGAGCCATCTCCCGTCACGCAGGGTGCAGTTGCGCCTCCACAGATCTCCAGTATCATCTTTTGATACTGGTAATGGCTCAAAAGGGCCACCACTTACGGGGTATTCATGCCCGTGTCACCTCTTGGGTGGCTTAATCTTCATCAATCAAGCAATACCTTCAGACGGTGGCACCAACTGAGGGAATTTCTGATATTGCTCCATTGGCGACTCCACTTCTTGGTGTCTTTTCTTGAAGGTAGTTTCTAATCAGCAGCAAAATGGAGTCTAAAATTCCAAATACTTGAAGCTTTGCTGTTAGTCCAGTGTGTCATACCCGATCAAAGACTCCTGCAATGTCCACTGCAACAACATAGCTTATTACACGCAGACATCATAATAGCGTGATGCATCAAATGAACAAATCAAGAAGGGCCGTGACGAGGATGTGGATTTGTACCATAGCTTATGTTGGAATCATTCAGTGTGTGTGACGCCACCAAGTGGAGAGGTTTAGTAAAGAGGTCAGCAGCAGAGCGATCTTTCCTAAAACCATATTGATGGCCGCATAGTAACCAATGATGGCCAAAATTGTTTTGTTATTTTCAGGTAAATTGATGTCTCAACCACGTTTTCAGTAACTGAAAGCATTGGCCTGTAGTTACCGACTACTGAACGAGGCTCCGTTTTATGGACAGGAACTACATGTGCCTTTTTCCGTCAGGAGGACCAAATCCTGTGAGCTGGAAGTTACAGGATTAGAATGAGGGGCGAAGCCAGCAGGCCGTTGTGTAACAGAAGGTTGTTACAGAACTGTGTAACAGTCTTGGACTGACCTTATCTGGCCCCACTCCCTTACCTATGTTTGATGATCTATGTAGATGTTTACTTCGTCTTGTTGAATAACTACTTCAGACGACTTAGACACAGTGCTTGGATCAAGCTGCTGAGGTTGTCTTTCTATTTCAAGCACTTGCATCTTGGAAGCAAAAAGGTTTACCAGCCTTTTCCTGATTACTGATTGCAAAAATGCCATCTTTCCGGTTAATAGCGGGATTGTGACACAGATGAATATCCTTACCGATGTTGAACCAGAGGCAAATTATCTGCGTTTTTCTGATTCCCGTTTGGAGATAGCCCACTTTTGAACTACTTTCATTAGACAACAAGCTTGTTTACGAATGTTCGTGTTGTGAGGAGGACACAGTAATTATTAATATCTTTTCCAGGTCTTGTTTTTCTCCTCGACAGCCACCCGGGACCAATATCCAGACCACGACTGACCAGAAGACTTGGTTACACACCGACGGCGAGGTATGTGCTTTTCCCTGCAGGTCCAGTATGCGAGTAGTGAAGACATTTGTTTGGCTGTTTACATTGCCCCGGAGCAAAGGCATTCCACTCACTTGCTCCTAGCTGGCTAGCTTTCCGCTGTCCCAAACCCAGGTTAACAAATCCATAAGGGCCGTGAGGAGGATTCGAACCTGAGTCCAGGAGCATTCCAGACACTGCCGTAATCGACTGAGCTACGACAGGGTACTTTTGTTCATTTGATGCATCACGTTAGTGTGATCTCTGTGTGTTATGATGTAAAACCCAGGTTGTCTGAGTTGATTCCCCCACCCCCGATCTGCCGGGACAGCGAGTGTAGTGAAATTTGATGGTCTGATGATGGTTTGATGGTGTGATGACCCAGCGTGTCCCAGGGGTCAGCATCAACATACTAGGCGTGTACGGATTTACTGAAGCAAATTGCAACTTCTCCATTATTTTGGCGTCGCTTGTAACGCCGTATACATGAGGCGTGGCAGCCAATCTTGGCAAAGTTCTCAGGACTGAGAAAATCAGTAGGAGATATGGTGAAGGATTCGAACCTGCGCAATGGGTTAATGTGATTTCTTTGTACTTCTCAGGAGCTTGTCTGTGAGTTTTATTATTTATCAGGTTTAAGTCATCTTGTTATTTCTTCCTCTAAGTACACATCTCTCAATTTTCGGCGGTATCGTGTTTGGTGTGTGTCTACCTCTTGTCTGTTCTTTCTTACCCGATTGATGAAGATTAAGCTACCCAAAAAGTGGCACAGGCATGAATAGCCCGTAACTATCTTATCCTGCTCCTTGAGCCTTTGTTGTCTCCCTGACAACCTCACTCAGATCTCCGCCCCCCCTTAATGTCCCATTTTTCCCTACCCTTTGATTGATTGATGGAGAGAGATTAAGCCACTCAAGAGGTTGCACGGGCATGACTAGCCCATAACCGCATTCCTCAGTTGTTGTTTTAGATTCAGCTGCTGAGAACGAAATATCCATGTAGCACGGGCTATGGTGAGCCCGTAATGAACTTACCTGCCACAGGATCGGGGCTGTAACTCCCGTAAACCCATTGTTGTTGTTGTTGTTTCAGATTTAGCTACTCAGAACGAAGTATTGCAGTCTCCGTGGTGTAGTGGTAAGACACTCGCCTGGCGTTCCGCGAGCGCTATGTCATGGGTTCGTATCCTGGCCGGGGAGGATTTACTGGGCGCAATTCCTTAACTGTAGCCTCTGTTTAACGCAACAGTAAAATGTGTACTTGGATGAAAAAACGATTCTTCGCGGCAGGGGATCGTATTCCAGGGACCATAGGATTAAGGACTTGCCCGAAACGCTACGCGTACTAGTGGCTGTACAAGAATGTAACAACTCTTGTATATATCTCAAAAAAAAAAAAAAAAAAAAAAAAAAAAAATCCATTTAGTACGGGCTATGGTGAGCCCGTAAACGCCGTAAACCCGATTGATTGATTGATAAAGATTAAGCCACCCAAAAGGTGGCACGGGCATGAATAGCCCGTAAGTGGTGACCCTTTTGAGCCATTACCAGTATCAAGAGCTGATACTGGAGATCTGTGGAGGCGCGACTGCACCCTGCGTGACGGGAGATGTCTCCCACACAATTGATGAAGATTAAGCCATCCAATAGGTGGCACGGGCATGAAAAGCCCGTAAGTGGTGGCCCTTTTGAGCCATAACCAGTATCAGTAGATGATACTGGAGATCAGTGGAGGTGCGACTGCACCCTGCGTGACGGGAGATGTCTCCCGTGCCTATAAACCCACATCTCCCTCCTTAATATACCCCTTCTCCGCCATCCTTTTCCCCTCACCTCACCTCCCTAATGCCTCGCCCACCTCCCACCCGCCAACAACTGGTCTCGTTGGCAGTCACCTTCTCCACGCACGCCTGCTCAAGGTCACTCAACTCTCCTGTAACGTAATCAGGGCGAGTCTCGCGCTGCGAGGGGCCACACCGGCCACCCACTTCAGACGAGCGAACAACTTTTTGGTGAATACCAATTAAAAAAATTGGAGGTCATGAGGTAGGTCGAAGAAGCTCTCGTCGAGGTTCAAGGCTGTATGGTCTTCCAACTGCCAATTCTAAGTCGGTTTCTGTCCAATGAAAAAGTTCCCATGTCTCCGGCAGTTGATTTCTGGCTCCTGAAGGAGGATTTATGGATGCCTTATAACTAATGAAGAATTTCTTTTAGCTAAGGAGAAGGCTTCATTGTTCATTAGAATGGCCATTCTGACCCCCGGTGATGGACGTGTTCGTGAAGATGGTCGTCAAAACCCTTGAGGTTGCTGTTGATGAAAATACCCATCTTACCCCTGAAAAAGGTGAATTGACTCCTGTAGAAGAACCATAGAAACATCATTCTATGGCCTACAGTAGTTCCCTTCCATGACAATGGTTCTGTAACCTCTAGAACAAAGGTTTTTAAAGTCCCAGAACCATTCCTCCCTCTGCAGTCCCAGGCTCTTCCTAATCCTAACCTGGAGCCTGCGTGAGGTCTCATGCACAATCCAAAAAGTCATCTGAAGACTGGAAGGGATCCTCTTCTTTTTAAAATAGAACCATGAATACTCCTGTTAAAGTTTCCAATTCACAGAAAACTACTTTTTCGTTTCACCTTCTCAGTCCCTTGAGAAGCTGTTCGTACTCATGGAAAAGACTTTTTCAGTTCCAGATGAAAGGTGTCTCTCGTCTGAAAGAAGTCATTCTAAAACTGATCGATGTTTCATGTCCTCAAGAGAGCCTTCTGTTCCTTGTTGCAGCTTCCCAAGTCCCAAGGTGAAATCTTCTGAAATCTGAAGAAGGGCATTTTGATATCAAACCTTCTAAAATAGGTTTCCTGCCCTCTGAAAAAACATCCCTATTATTAGGGATAGGTTCTGAAATATTAGGGCCCTGAGTATTAGTCTCCTGGCCTATGTTAGGGGTCTTTGTAATCTTCAGGATACTTCTTCCCTTCGAGGGATGTACGAGGATATATGAAAACAAAATAAAATCACTCTGGCTGCATTGCGTGTGATGTTGATTGTTGCAGCCGCCTCTGGAAGAACATCATCTTCAAGGATCCTCCCGGACGCTGATAGGGCTGCCCCCCGGCGCTCGCGGGGGCGCCGGCCACCAGGAGATGCACCCAGCTTGTACAGTGAAAGTTATGTGGTTATCCCCTGCGGTGAGGGAGGAGACCTGTTAGTGCTGGCTGAGGAACCTGCATGTACTGACGATTTTTTTTGAGAGATAACCTTTGAGAAGATAGATGTAAGGGATTAATTGGGGAAGGAAGAGATAAATATGAACCAGAGAGAGAGAGAGAGAGAAATAGAGAAGGAGTGGGGCAATGAGAAAGGGCAAGTTATTTATCAGAGAAAGATATAGCGTCAGATGTTGTTGATAGTGAGAGAGAAGGTGTCTGAAGGAGCAGAAGGGAGAGAAGCTGCACCAAATGGCCAGACAGGCGAGGGAGGAGGAGGAGGAGGAGGTCGGGGCAGCGGTGGTGTGTGGGCAGGAGAGGTGGAGACGAGCACAAGAGCAGCGGGCAGCTCTCACCAGCCCCACCACAACAACACGAGAGGGTGAGAGCAGCTCTTAACACAGAGGGAGGCCTGACAGGCACTCTTGAGTGAGCACTCTCGCCCCGCACACACTTACACCCAAACAAAGGCCAATATTAGAGTAATATTGATTGAAATACAAATAGTTTTGCGAGTACTTGCAACACTCACACAATAATAGACTCTCCTGCAGCTGTTTAGTAGCAAGATCTTATCTTGAGGTTATCTTGAGATAATTTCGGGGCTTAATGTCCCCGCGGCCCGGTCCTCGACCAGGCCTCCATCCCCAGGAAGCAGCCCGTGACAGCTGACTAACTCCCAGGTACCTATTTATTGCTAAGTAACAGGAGCATCAGGGTGAAAGAAACTCTGCTCATTGTTTCTCGCAGGCGCCCGGGATGGAACCCGGGACCACAGGATCACGCGTCCAGTGTTCTGTCCGCTCAGCCACCGGCTCCCTAAGATAAGCCACCGACAAAATAACAGCAAAACAGTCCTAAAAATGCAATTGTATGAACTGCATGCTGGCTAGCAACAGTCACAGTCTGCTCGATCCGTCAACACGTCGCTGCACCAACCCTCCCTCCTAAAAGAACGTGGCATTTTGCAACCCGTTCTCGCACTTTCTTATAGTCAATATTGACTTATTAAATAAGTGCATATGTGACATACTAATTTATTGTGAATATTTTAGTTTACCTTGAAAAGCTTCATAGAAATAACCTATTATAGGTATAGGTTAAGTAATAATTGTAATTACGAAGCAATAAGATGCTTATCTTAACATACTAAGAAGGTTAGGCAAGGTCGGTGTTTTCTATGAAGCTTTTCAAGGTAAACTAAAATAATCACAATAAATTAGTATGTCACATATGCACTTATTTAACAAGTCAATATTGACTTAAAGAAAGTGCGAGAACGGGTTGCATTTTGACGTATACTCTACCTAAGGCTAAAAATTGTCCTACTAGAAAATGGAAGCGCTTCGTGACATTGACATACTGTCCCGTTTTCTGTTTTGGGTCCTCTGGTAGGTTAGGATAAGGGCACTTTAGTACGACAGTTTCCTGACGATGGGAAACATTAGGAGGACGGCTGGCTGCACATTCCCTCAACATGCAGCTGCAGGAGCCCCTCAAGCAGCAAATCTGATTGGGTTCTAAATATACCAACAACAAATAGAATACGAAACAATGCATACAAATTGGATCAACTTAGAGTCAGAAAATACCTGGGTAAATACAGGTTTGGAAACGAGTGCTGTTGTAGACTTATGGACCAAATTACTGAGTAAAGTAACTGATGTGAGATCTGTGGATTGTGTGAATGCATTTGGATGGTTATACATGTACTTACCTAATTGTACTTACCTAATTGTGCTTGCGGGGGTTTGAGCTCTGGCTCTTTGGTCCCGCCTCTCAACCGAACAATGTGAAAAGGTATGAATATGATCACAACAACCACAGCGAGGAGAACACCACAGTTCTTGTAACTGAAATGTTCAGAATAAAATATCTATTTCTCGAGAACATCTCATACGTCGCTCTATGACAAAGATAAATATATCACTCATCGGTTAATATATAAGAGTAATAATTTCTGAAACCTTTCGTATTTACTAGACATATATTAAATATGTTACAGTCGCACTTAATAGAAGATGTCTCAAGTGGTTGTCTATGTCTTAAGGCTTTCATAAAGGCTGAAGCAAGACCTTTGGTTATTGAGTATCCTACCAACACACATAATATATATATATTGCCTGAACAGCAGTATACGTGTTCAAGAAACAATTAGATAAGTTCCTGAAAGAACTTTGGGACATGTAGGGCTGCTGCGAGCCGCTCCAAATAACAGCCTGTTGGACCAAGTTAACACAAGACAAGCCTGACCTCAGGCCGGGCTTCGGGAGCACAAGAACTCCCAGAACCACACGAAAAAGTATACCCCCTAAGATATGCTTCAAATATACCACAGGTGACATGACATACCTGACATTAAATCATTGACATCGTATAACAGCTCCTTGCATTATCTTTTTTTCTATTATCACATTACGTAAGTAACAATTTGGTACACTGCATCATTTAAATTTATAATGATTATATTTGATAAATTACGGTTCAAATATTTACATTTATTTTTGACATGATGATAGGTATATTTAGGGAGGTTGGGAGTGTTATTAACATAATTGTTGTCTCTTGAACACATGCAGGTCTTGAACACATGCAGGTCTTGAACACATGCAGATCTTGAACACATGCAGGTCTTGAACACATGCAGGTCTTGAACACATGCAGGTCTGGAACACATGCAGGTCTTGAACACATGCAGGTCTTGAACACATGCAGGTCATTAACACAGCAGGTCATTAACACAGCAGGTTTTAAACACATGCAGAACTGGAATCAGACTCGGCCCTAAGTGTTCTCTTATTCATTTACATAAAGAGAAGGCAGATGGGCCAATGTACTCATTATCACAATGTACTCTTTGCTACACTGTACTCCGTGTTGCAATGTACTCATTATTACACTGCAATCTTTGTTATAATTTGTACACAAGATGTAACAAACATTACCATCATTTTCTAGGAAAAGGCTAATTTTGAAAAACATATACGTAATACCAGATTCATACTAGAGGAATTTTGGTAAACTTATTAATGACAAAAGCGCTTTGTGATAAGAAAGAGTTAATAAATCAGGAGGAGTAGGAAGTGCAAGAGGTCTAGGATGAGGTCTAGGATGAGGTCTAGGATGAGGTCTAGGATGAGGTCTAGGATGAGGTCTAGGATGAGGTCTAGGATGAGGTCTAGGATGAGGTCTAGGATGAGGTCTAGGATGAGGTCTAGGATGAGGTCTAGGAAGAGGTCTAGGATGAGGTCTAGGATGAGGTCTAGGATGAGGGAAAGGAGGAGGAGGAGAAAAAGGAATATTGAAGAGGAAGAAAGTGAAAGTTCTTGATGCTGGAGTGAGCGGTTTTCTAGCTCTTATAAGGTAAGCTGTGACTTGTAAACAGTTATAAGGGGCTTACAGACGCTGGGTGTTATACGGGCTCACCATAGCCCGTGCTACATGGACACTTCGTTCTGAGTAGCTAAATCTGAAACAACAAACAACGCTGGGCGTCTCAAGACTCTGTTCTGTGCCTCGTGGGCTGTTGAAGAGGAGTCTGGTAGAACAATCGACTTGAGAATGGTCCAGGACGGACCCAAACGTCGTCGTCCCTTCACTTTCTAGTGTGTGTGGTTTGGTCAACATATTTCAGCCACGTTATTGTGAATCCTCCGGCTGTTATTGTGACCGGGGAGCCGGTTGACCGAGCGGACAGAACGCTGGACTTGTGATCCTGTGGTCCTGGGTTAGATCCCAGGCGCCGGCGAGAAACAATGGGCAGAGGTTCTTTCATCCTATGTCCCTGTTACCTAGCAGTAAAATAGGTACCTGGGTGTTAGTCAGCTGTCACAGGCTGCTTCCTGGGGGTGGAGGCCTGGTCGAGGACCGGGCCGCGGGGACACTAAAAGCCCCGAAATCATTTCAAGATAACCTCAAGATATCCTCGCCTGCACACAGTCATCCAGGTGGAGCAGGTTCTATAGTGCTTTCTTGTTTAATTCGCTTTGTCGGAGACAGAAAGTATACATATTTACAATATGTATACTTTAGGCATGTATCAAGCTAGACCAAACACACACCGAAACTACGACGTTGGTACAACGTTCGAGCAAGTTTTAACACCACCTAACCAGTTATAACAACCAATATAGCAAGTTGTAACAACGTTCTAATACGTCATAAACACGTTAAGCCAAGATGTAACAACTTTATTTCAAGTTGTAACAAGCGGAAAATAGAGACAGTTTCGGTTTGTGTTTGCAGGGAGGTCCCTTCAAGGTCGAACTAGTGACCCTTCCGGGATGCAGCCCACAACTCTCGGATACCTATTTATTGCTAGGTGAACAGATGTATTAGATGAAAGGAAAAATGCCCCACCACTGCTGTTCGAATCGAACCTGAGATTCCCGATTGGTAGTCGAAAACGTAGAAAAACTGTTCTACGAGGCCCATTCATTGACTTGTTCCGGATAATCATTAGATGAGCCGTTGTTGACAAGAAACTGTCTCACTCCACTGAGTTCGTGGTCAAGCTGCTTGTAGCGGCAGGTGTGTGTTTACTAGTTGTGTTTTTGCGGGGGTTGAGCTTTGCTCTTTCGGCCCGCCTCTCAACTGTCAATCAACTGTTTACTAACTACTTTTTTTTCTTTCTTTCTTTCCACACCACACACACGTGCAGCTGACTAACTCCCAGGTACCTATTTACTGCTAGGTAACAGGGGCATTCAGGGTGAAAGAAACTTTGCCCATTTGTTTCTGCCTCGTGCGGGAATCGAGCCACTCGCCCGGGAATCGAACCCGCGCCACAGAATTACGAGTCCTGCGCGCTGTCCACCAGGCTACGAGGCCCCTAAGTGTGTGTGTGTGTGTGTGTGTGTGCAAGAGCAGTTGACCATGTAACGTGTGAAGCCTGTGTGTACCTTTTTTATATTTATTTGTTATATTATATATTTTTTATATTATATATTTTTTATATTATATATTTTTTATATTATATATTTTTTATATTATATATTTTTTATATTATATATTTTTTATATTATATATTTTTTATATTATATATTTTTTATATTATATATTTTTTATATGATATATTTTTTATATGATATATTTGTGTATGTTTGGCGTGTTCTATCCAACCTGTCCTCCTACCAAGGACGTCGCTTTTCGCTCGTATGCGTTATATTATTATTATTAACATCTTTATTGACAAAAATTAATTACAATTTTGCTTTCAGGTCTCTGGGCATTTCTTAGTTCTGCTAAATCTGAATTACTTTTTTTAATTTGTATGTTTCTAATAATTGCATTAGATAATCCAAAGTCGTAATCAGTGTTTTTTTTCCTGCAAGCCTCATTGGCCAATCAATCTACAAAGTTACGTTTTCCAATTCCAACATGGGATGGGATCCACTAAATTTTTTTCAAAAGTTATTATCATTGGCAAAAATTACATTTAATTTAATATTACAGGCTACTTCAGACAAACATTGTGATGGGTTATTTAAGGACTGCAGAACAGTTTTAGAGTCACAAAATATCACTGCACCACCATTGAGCTTATTAAGGTATTCAGTGGCTAGATAAATACCCAATAGCTCAGTCTGTGTCCTGCTTGCCCAGTTGTTCAATCTCTGTGCAGCAGACATGATCATTTCATTCCCTTTATATACTGCACATGCACAACCTGTTCTACCAGTGCCTTATTGCACAGAACCGTCCGTAAATGCATAGGATTCAGTTAGTTTGAGATTTTGAAGATGACAGTCAATAGCTTCTAGTGTTACACATCTCATAGTTTCTAGTGTTACACATCTCATAGTTTCTAGTGTTACACATCTCATAGTTTCTAGTGTTACACATCTCATAGTTTCAGTGTTATTGATTTGTTTTACAGTAATGAGTGTATAATGTACAGAGACCTGCACATCTTTCCAACGGGGAATTTAGTGAACAGTTTTATTAGGACTAAGAGACACATGCAGTTTCATAAGATTATTGCCACAACAACTGAG
Organism: Procambarus clarkii; assembly: GCF_020424385.1. Taxonomy (NCBI): domain Eukaryota; kingdom Metazoa; phylum Arthropoda; class Malacostraca; order Decapoda; family Cambaridae; genus Procambarus; species Procambarus clarkii. The sequence goes on from NW_025567687.1 coordinate 10,888, forward strand.
CCACACACTGTAAGGAGCTTTCTCCAGCGGATTGAGGGAACAGTTAGTGAACAGTAATCAACAACAGATCATATAAAGCAATACAAAACTACGAGCATATTTTATGTTAATGACAAATCCTTTGTCCACAAGACTTTTGAGAGGTTCAAGGCGCTCAACAACTTTTTTGCGAAGGTTGCTGGTGAGATTTGTATCATTAACCTCGATTCCAAGATATTTATAAGATTCACAATTCTCCTCGGGCACTCCATTAATAGTACTGTTAACATGATGAAGAGAAGCGGGAATAAGAAACCTTGTTTTATCAACAGATATAATGAGGCCACATTCTACTACTTTCTTGGAGAATGCATCAAGTAACACTTGTAGTTTAGTTTTACTATGTGTCATAATGAAAATGTCATCAACATAACATATAACTGTTTCAGTAGGTTGTACAGGTATGTCATGGATAAGTTTGTGCATAAGTATATTGAAGAGCATAGGGCTTAGGACACCACCTTGAGGTGTGCCTAGTTCGAATGCATCTGTTCTTGTACTTTTAACTCCTTTAAATAGGACACTAGCAGTTCTGTTGGATAGGTAGCTCTTTATCCAACTCAGAAGATTACCTTTGATTCCAAATTCCGCAAGTTGCTCTAATATTATTTAGCCATTCGCTACATCGAAAGCTGACTTTAGGTCAATAAATGCTACCTGTGTCCTATCCTGAGAGTGTATAAAGTATTCAGAAAACATGTTTGTGTGATGCAATTAGGCATAAACCCAAATAGGGTTTTTAGGAGCGAATTTGTCTTTGACCTAAAACATGACACGATTAAGAGCAATTATCTCCAAGATTTTACACATGCAAGATGTAACGGAAATTGGTCTGATTTGACAAGATACCTTGTGAGAGGCTGGTATGATAGAGGTCAAGCAGAGGGTGGCTAGGGACATCATTCAGTAAGCTCAAGGTGTTATAAGCTATACCATCCTCACCAGGGGCAGTTTGTTTAAGTTTCCCTAATGCTGATGTCAATTCAAAAGGGGTTATAGGAAACTGATCCGTTACATCTGGTGAGGAGCGTGCTATTTCAATATTAATGTTTCTGTTAATGTTGGTATTATTTAAATGTTGCTGTATATCTGGGGGTAAGGAAGAAATTTGTGAAACACTAGACCATTGAGCTAGGAGCATGTCAGCATATTCTGCAGGAGTATGATGAAGCTGAACTGGGGTTGAAGATTTGGTAATGTTTTTAATTTTGTTCCCTATTTCCGATAACGTTGTAGTTCCATTTATACTTTGTAGGAATTGATCCCAATATATATTATTAACTTGACCCTTAAGCTCGCGAAGCTCTGTAGACCAAAATTGTCTTACTAGAAAATAGAAGCAGTTGGCGAAAGTGACGTACTGTCCCGTTTTCTGTTTTGGGTCCTCTGATAGGTTAGGAGAGACCATTTTAAAATGACCGTTTTCTTAACGCTGGGAAACCTTAAGAGAACGGGCTAATTTTATCATACATTTGAGCGTGGTGATTTACGACACCACGACAGTATTTACAAATATTAATTATAAGCAAATATGCTTTCCCCTCAAAACATTTACTAATACACAAAATTAAATAGAAATTGAAGTAAGTTTATTGAGGTAAATTACACACAAAGGGATGAAGCAGCTCAAGCTAGTCTCACCCCCGTTCAGAACAACGTGTTCATATATATTTACACACAACACGAACGATCGTTTAATACAAACAGTTCAAATATATATACCCACATCACGAACAATCAACATATTACTGAACATTCTGGTTGACATATACATTACTTCCTGTAGTACACTATATCGCTTATAGCAACCGGTCGTTGTATAACGGTTAACAGTGGTTGCGGTAGTTGGCGCCGGGAGTCGAACGCGGGGCCAATGTTTACGTCTTGAAGAGGCGATGAAGACGGTACCACTCACCCTCTGTCCCTCATACGGCGGGCAAGGGGGGGGGGAGGGTCACCCACATTAGTTATTAAATTTCCTTGTGTGTATTATATACCGTTGGCTTCAACATGCGCGAGGCCGCCACCAACAGTTATGAAGATCCATGTGCTGAAACATCCGACAACAACCCCTGATTCCGCTATGTACAAGGTAATTGATAAGCTGTAGATTTGTATTCAGACTTTAGTATATACGCACAGAAATCACTATAGCGTGATGCATCAAATGAGCAAATCCACAAGGGCCGTGACGAGGGTTCGAACCGTCGTCACGGCCCTTGTGGATTTGAACATAATATATACGTATGTATAAGTGGGTGGGAATATATCGCTAACATACAACATTTTGCTGCGGCGTACACGAATATATTCGTTTAATAATTCATTGGTCTTGCGCACTGTCGTAATTAATTTGGAGAGGGAAAAATATTATTTACCGTTTCAACCCCGGAAATATATAGTATATAGTACGTATATAATATATAAATATATATAGTATATAATTACGTTAAATAATTATCATGTGATGGCTTAGTGAATCTTGCTGAGAAACCCAGATGGCCTAAGTCCTAAGTCATTCATACGTGGGTGTGGATGTGTATACGTATGCTGAACAATATGTATAAATTGATGATTACATGAGAGAGAGAGAGAGAGAGAGAGCATGTTTGAATCTGTGTATGTCCGCCAGTGTACATACACGTGCCAAGGAGACCGAACAACCCGTCCTCAACTCGAGTCCATTCCATCCAGCGGTCGACCCCCACAGACGCATTCATAAATGTTTACATGCTGTTCATTCAAAACGGGAATTTTCTCAAATATAAATTAATATTATAATATATTAGCATATTGTGCATATATAGGCATAAGTTAGGTTAGGTTTGGTGTTTAGGTTAGGTTAGGTTAGGTTAGGTTAGGTTAGGTTTGGTGTTTAGGTTAGGTTAGGTTAGGTTAGGTTAGGTTAGGTTTGGTGTTTAGGTTAGGTTAGGTTAGGTTAGGTTAGGTTAGGTGTTTAGGTTGTGTTGGCGATTATTTGAATTTGTTATACCTGGGTGAAGCATTTACAGCGTTGTGGTTCGAACAAAATTCGTCAGTGAAGCACTTGTTCCGGAAGTGTTCGAACGTCATCAGTTGTGAGTCGTGTGTAAACCGTTTTTCATTCACAAACACGGGGGTTTTGGCGGGTGCATGGAACCACTTTTGGGGTCTTTGTTTGGAGGCCGGGCTGGACATAAACAAGGAGACATAAACAAGGAGACATAAACAAGGAGACATAAACAAGGAGACATAAACAGCGAGGGGCTACAGGTGAGTGGAGATGATTGATGATGCAGTAGAGGAGGCAGGAAGAAGAGAAAATGCTGATGGACGACCCATAAAAACCTGTCTCGTAGCAGGAACGACAGACAGACAGACAGACACATCAACACTGTACATACCACAACACTGACCCCTCTGCACGCCTCCCACCCTTCCCTTCACCCTTCCCTTCACCCCTGTGACCCCTTCCCTTCCTTCCCTTTAACGTCAGCCGACCCGGGTCATGACGTCACCTGTCCAATGACGTCATCCCCCTCTTTGTTTCAGGCCGGTGACATCACAACAGAAAAATGCAGTTGAGCAATACAACAAAAATGCAAGTTATACAATATTGCATTGTAAAATACATTGAAGAACTTCACTAGCTATAAACCAATATATTATAAAACATATCCTTATCTTCCTATTTCCCATATAACCCTATTCATATAGTTCTAATAGTTTAAACCCTTATAAACACATCATATTCAGACATGTTTACTGCAAAAAACACAATACATTGCAATGTTTACAATTACAATATTATTTCAATGTTGAAAATAATGTTCCAGTGTATCATAAAATCTAAATAATTAGATTGAATGGAGTAAATTATTGAATAGAGGCAATCACCTTTATAATGGCAAACAATTATAAAGGATAGATGATGCCAAGTTACTAATGTTTGGGGGTTATTGTAATGTGAGTGTGGTCCCATTGTGAGCAGGAAGGTGTTGTGTGAGTGTGGTCCCATTATGAGCAGGAAGGTGTTGTGTTAGTGTGGTCCCATTATGAGCATAGTGACACTATGCTAAATGCATTCTAAATGTATTCACTTGAGTTGCTTATTTAATGAGCGAACCACAGCACCATGACCTGTCGCTTGCAGTTGACAGGCTGAGTGATGAGCCAATCTCCTGAGAATAAGAGTATGTTGGATACGTGGATGATGGAACGTCTTGACCAAGGAGGTCATGAATACCAAGGAGACAGTTATGATGACCGTAAGATGTTTCCGCATTTTTTGACAACAGTTTGTCTTTGGTTCTACATCTCTCATATAGAACAAAAGGGAAGGGAGTACCACCTCTGGCTGGAAGAAGGGGGACCCATAGCCTCGGAGGAAACCACACATAACGCACTGGAGGGAATGTAGGTCCCCATATATATCTCATATATAGACCCATAGGTCTCTCATATATATATATATATATATATATATATATATATATATATATATATATATATATATATATATATATTTAAGATTTCCAACATGCATTTTACAAGAATAAGGAATTCTTGCAAGTGTGAAAGGCGGCTTAATGCTGCAAGTTTCTTGAATGTCGTGTGTGTGTGCAAGGTTCAACACAGGTTTCTTTATGGTCATTGCTGAATCAGATTTCACACTAAAAACATCTGCTTGATGGCTGAGTACTTCACCTTCCCACTCATCCGTGTACCAGCCCCAGTCATGAGTCGGCCAACTAACCACACATGTTGCAAAGAAAGCTCATCAAAAGCCTAAGATGAATTTTAACTTAAAAAATCTACTTGGAATAAGATTTGCGAATACAGAAAACCCCCAACAAGCAGGCGATGAGTCACAATAACGTGGCTGAAGTATGTTGACCAGACCACACACTAGAAGTTGAAGGGACGACGACGTTTCGATCCGTCCTGGACCATTCTCAAGTCAAGTCACAATCGACTTGAGAATGGTCCAGGACGGGCCGAAACGTCGTCGTCCCTTCAACTTCTAGTGTGTGGTCTGGTCAACCCCCAACAAACTCAAAATTACATTTAACTTGTGCAAGAAATGCGTAAACACAACGCCAGTCAAGGTTTTCTCAGGCTCCCTTAATCCAACTCCCATTCCACTCTCGGCACCAACCCGGTGCTAAACCTCACACTGATGACATTAACCTTCGCATTCACTTGCCACACATACCACTGAAAAGAAGCCATTTGCACAAAAAAGTCCACATAAACCCAGAACTTCACCTGAACTAAGCCCTCGTCCTCCCACTTACCACAGAGGCAACCATGCCAGTCTCCCTTAGTATCTAAGACCAAGTAATGCAAGAATCAGTGTCCAGCTCAAAGATTTCTGCTGGACATTTGACATTCACTATAAGGAACTTGTCTAAAGCGGAAAGATTCCATTAGAGGACTAATATACCAAATGCATTTAGCGCTGGTATAGCGAGAAACTAATAGAGTATATTAGTATGCATATTAAACGTATAGCGAGAAAGTAATGCTCAAAGCAGCAGCATATCAAAACAATTGTGTTTTGGCATTCCTCAGCAACACACTCTGCAGGCTCAGCAACACTTACAGTATCTCTAAGACGGTAGTTTTCTGATATAGTTATCTAAACTCTAAAGGTAACTAGCTTCACTGATCCCTATGTGTGCCTTACACAAATCACTAGCACATCGATAGAACAACCTCACGCAAAGCTGCATATCACCAGTTAATCCAAATACAGTACTCCCACGTACAGGTACGTGGGAGTAAGGACATGCTTGCTATATCAACACGTCCCATAGTGCACGTACACGAACTCCCACCACACAGGGATCCAGTATGACCCCCCCCCCCCTCACCACCCAGGGGACTTAATTACGACCAAATAGCCAACAACTGTCGTTATCTTTAATTAAAATGATCTTCTCTTCATAATATCTTCCTTTCCCAACTTCAGCCCCCCTCGCTCTCCTGGATAACCATTTCTTTATATATCATAGAGCATTAATTTGCTCACGTTCAGCCTGTTTTGTAAACACTGTAAATGAACGAAATAAAAACGCCTCGCCTAACCTTACCAAGCGCTATCTATTATCCCACAACATGCAATCTATGTCTGTTACAGAGAATGTCTGTGGCTGTTCACTTGTATGGTAAGTGACACAGAGTGGGTGGGGGGGGGGGTCGACCCCCATGCTCCTCTTTAAGTAGGATTGGATCCTATTGGGATAACCAACGACTAATCACGGCTAAAATGTGGGGTTGATTGTGCATAGATTGTTTTCTAATCGAATTATCGACTGTTATCGACGTTCCATCAACATCGATAACGTTGATGCAACGTCTGTATAGTTGATTCAACATTGATAATGTTGATTCAACATTGATAATGTTGATTCAACATTGATAATGTTGATTCAACATTGATAATGTTGATTCAACATTGATAATGTTGATTCAACATTGATAATGTTGATTCAACATTGATAATGTTGATTCAACATTGATAATGTTGATTCAACATTGATAATGTTGATTCAGCATTACTCGAGCATGTCTTGCCCACTCGGAGAGACAACGGGAGGAATAAAGAGAAGGAGATAGAAGATAGGGCAGAGAATGGAAGGGAAGATCAATGGGAGGGAGAGAGAATGAATGGGTGGGAGGAGAAAATGGAAGAGAGAAAAGGACAGAGACCCGAGGACCGCCGGTTACCCCATTCTTGTAATATATATCTGTGTCTGAGAAGACACCTTTATCTGTTTATGACTGATTAAATCATTCCGTCATTAGAGTATTAGATACGTTGAGCAAAATGGCGGTATATTACAGTCAGGGATGGTCTGTTTACGTACTTGTGTGGGAGGAAGGGAGTCGAAGAGCACAGTTACCCATATTCTTTTGGGGGCCTGTCAAGGATTTTAAGAGAAAACGGGTTATGCAGTGTCGCTTGTCATAGCTGGTATTTATTGTCAGTTGAGACTGGTATTAGAGATGTTGTGGTTCTCGACTGATAACAGGGATATCAGTGTCCGTTATCACTCAGAGGTCGTCATACAAGGCCGTCAGCGGGGATATGACAGCATCCTTGAAGGGAGATGACAGCGTGGAGATGACAGCATCCTTGCTATCGCTGAGAACCTCTCAGTTACAGCTCTTATCTGTGTTATCAATTTGAGTTCAGTAACAAACGAGGTAAAACAATATATGATTGAACAAAAGGCTTGAATATTGTTCATTGCTAACTTTATATTTTACTCGTTCGCTGTTTTATTTTGTGTTTAACGTTTTCTTTGATGTTTGAATGTGCTGCTTGTTATTCGGTATAACTGAACGAATTAGCAAGTTTCTTACGTAAGTGTGTGTGCTTAGTTGTGCTGGAATGGGGTTGATCCTTAGCTCTTGGACCCCGCTTGTTCTGCAAAGACAAACAGTGACTTTGGCAGTCACTACCTGCAATGAGTGCCTTCACTGTCTTAGTGTTTATCATAAATTCTCTCAAACCTGTGAATGAAGTTAGGCTCGATTACCTTTTGAGTCTCATCATCACTGCTCATACATGAGGGAATTGCTTCCTTCAATCTGTACGACTCTATAGCTCTAGCTGGCTTCCTCCAACGCACCATACCTTGAAGTGCTTCCGGGGCTTAGCGTCCCCGCGGCCCGGTTGTGAACCAGGCCTCCTGGGGAGGCCTGGGGACTCTGCGTCTCAAGTTTACGTTGTAATCTTTGATATAGAACTGTGTCAGATGCGTTTGGATGTCCAGAAATGTTGCAGTCCATCCATCTCTGCTGTATTATATTCAACTACATCCAGTAGCCGACTACTGGACGATTATAAAGCTGTAGACGCCAAATATAGTTGTAACGCCATCAGCAGCTGCTTCCTCGGACGTCTTGATATAACCAATCATATCCGCATTGCTCGTTCTGAGTGCTTGAGGTCACCCCATAAATAAAACAAGATATCTGGAACTATCCAATCCGTCTTCAGGTATAACTCGTGGCACGGAGAATCAATACACACAACGGAATTTGTTTAATATAAAATAAACTCAAATGACACAAAATGAAATCACAGCGTAATATTATGTAATATTGAAGGGAAGGGAATTTTCAGAGGATAGCAATATTAAGGCAATTAATATATATATATATATATATATATATATATATATATATATATATATATATATATATATATATATATATATGTATATACAACGCGTAAAAGCAGAGTATTGACTCATAGGAGGCAGCGTCGCCAAGGGGCCCAAGCATCAAAATAACCCTTGATGCGAACGCTAGAGAGGTCCTGCCCACCCCTTAAGGTCTTCTGCCCATAATGGGTGTCTTGGAGGCGCGGCGTTCTGATCTCGTCTAGTTAAGTCGCAAGCCCTGAAAAGTGTTGGACCCCATTCTTAGGAGGAATGACCTTTGGCATTTGATGAGAGGGGGGATGGGTAGCATGACTTCTGGTGCCTGATGAGAGTAATGGGAGGCATGATCCTTGCTCTGAAAAGGGGAATGTGTCGTGAATGAACTTTGCCGTCCGATGACGGGGTGGAAGGTAAGACTTTTGGTACCTGATGATGGTGGAAGGTAAGACCTTTGACGAACTTAAGGGCGCAGTAAGAAACCAGGTCTATGAGGACCTTTGAGGGTTAGGTGGGGATGGTGGACGACTTTGTGATAGCTACTGGAGGAAAGGTCTGACTTGTAAGCGAACCATCTCACTTGTAAATAACTAACTTGATATGACTTGATGTGAATGAGAGGACTGACTTAGAGCTTTAAAAGGAACCAATGAAGTAAATGCCGGCGTCCTGGGCCCTTAACTAAATCCCTCAGCTTCGAGATTAAGAATTAAATCATACGAAACACGTTTAAAAAGAGTTAAATACATTCGGCATATAAAGGAGAAGGCAAGTGTCTTTTGAAAATTAGAACAGGACGCTGTATTTTAATTATTTCAGTCCACAGACCATCTGCTACAGAACAACCACTGTATTAAGGTCTTCCTGGAGACTTATGATCTGTCACTCAAGACCCGTGTCCTGCTGTATTCTGGGGGCGTGACACTAAGTGTCACGCCCCTTCTTCTACATGTTCTTCATGTTCTTCATGTTCTACATGTTCAAAACTTCTCCATGTTTTATGCAGTGGTGGGTGGCCGTCTTGGCCGTATCCACTTCTCGGAAAAGATAGTTTGCCAGCGAACTTACCTCTAGATTTTTCTTTGATAAATGTATCTCCGGTGTTATAGATGCTTTTCTGTCTGATAAATATATTTACTTTGTCATGGATGGGTCGTCTGTCTGATAGATACATTTCTGCCATTCAACAATGTCTCTCACTCATATTCCAGCTCCTTGTCCTCATATTCCAGCTCCTTGTCCTCATATTCCAGCTCCTTGTCCTCATATTCCAGCTCCTTGTCCTCATATCTTAGCTCCTTGTCCTCATATTTCAGCTCCTTGTCCTCATATTTCAGCTCCTTGTCCTCATATTTCAGCTCCTTGTCCTCATATTTCAGCTCCTTGTCCTCATATTTCAGCTCCTTGTCCTCATATTCCAGCTCCTTGTCCTCATATTCCAGCTCCTTGTCCTCATATCTCAGCTCCTTGTCCTCATATTCCAGCTCCTTGTCCTCATATTTCAGCTCCTTGTCCTCATATTTCTGCTCCTTGTCCTCATATTCCAGCTCCTTGTCCTCATATTCCAGCTCCTTGTCCTCATATCTCAGCTCCTTGTCCTCATATTTCAGCTCCTTGTCCTCATATTCCAGCTCCTTGTCCTCATATCTCAGCTCCTTGTTCTCATACTCCAGCTCCTTGTCCTCATATTCCAGCTCCTTGTCCTCATATCTCAGCTCCTTGTTCTCATACTCCAGCTCCTTGTTCTCATATTCCAGCTCCTTGTCCTCATATCTCAGCTCCTTGTTCTCATACTCCAGCTCCTTGTCCTCATACTCCAGCTCCTTGTCCCATCATATTCCAGCTCCTTGTCCTCAAATCTCAGCTCCTTGTTCTCATACTCCAGCTCCTTGTCCTCATACTCCAGCTCCTTGTCCCATCATATTCCAGCTCCTTGTCCCATCATATTCCAGCTCCTTGTCCCATCATATTCCAGCTCCTTGTCCTCATATTCCAGCTCCTTGTCCTCAAATCCCTTCCAAGTGCTACACAGTAATTTCTGACTTAGCGCTGTTCACTTGCCTCAGCTCCTGATCTGCCCTTAAGATTTCACTCGTAGATTCTTCGCCATTTCAGATCACCACTCGGTCATCAATTATTTTAGTATATTACTAGAAAAACTTTTTTGCAGTCTTGGAGGATTTTTGCAGCCTTGGAAGACTTGTGTAGTCTTGAATCATCTTCCTTCTGACACATATCTTCCTGGTTCTCCAGCTTTACTGGGGCCGTCGGGGCTGAGATGGTCTCATCAAGGCCTCTTATACTCTTATATATATATATATATATATATATATATATATATATATATATATATATATATATATATATATATATATATATATATTGTGATTTTTTTCGTTTTCGTTAATCCTAGAACGAAGCACTGCATGCTATTCAGTATTTCCGTTTGACAGTCATTGCTGTCAATTATAGATTGTCTTCCCTGATGCCTTTGATCTGTACGTCTTCAAGAACACCAACGGCGACACCTGTTGACTTCTTATTGTGGCCTAGGATTACTTATTGTGGCCCAGGATTACTTGTTGTGGCCCAGGATTACTTGTTGTGGCCCAGGATTACTTGTTGTGGCCCCAGGATTACTTGTTGTGGCCCAGGATTACTTGTTGTGGCCCAGGATTACTTGTTGTGGCCCAGGATTACTTGTTGTGGACCCAGGATTACTTGTTGTGACCTTGGATTATTTTCTGTGGCCCCAGGATTACTTGTTGTGGCCCAGGATTATTTGTTGTGGCCCCAGGATTACTTGTGGTCCCAGGATTACTTGTTGTGGCCCCAGGATTACTTGTGGTCCCAGGATTACTTGTTGTGGCCCCAGGATTACTTGTTGTGGCCCAGGATTATTTGTTGTGGCCCAGGATTACTTGTTGTGGCCTTGGATTATTTGCTGTGGCCCAGGATTATTTGTTGTGGCCCAGGATTACATGCTGTGGCCTAGGATTACATGCTGTGGCCTAGGATTACTTGTTGTGGCCCAGGATTACTTGTTGTGGTCCCAGGATTACTTGTTGTGGCCCCAGGATTACTTGTTGTGGCCCAGGATTATTTGTTGTGGCCCAGGATTACTTGTTGTAGCCCAGGATTATTTGTTGTGGCCCAGGATTACTTGTTGTGGCCCAGGATTATTTGTTGTGGCCTAGGATTACTTGTTGTGGCCCAGGATTGCTTGTTGTGGCCCCAGGATTACTTGTTTTGGCCCCAGGATTATATGTTGTGGCCTTGGATTATTTGCTGTGGCCTCAGGATTACTTGTGGCCTTGGATCATTTGCTGTGGCCTCAGGATTACTTGTGGCCTTGGATCATTTGCTGTGGCCCCATGATTACTTGTGTCCCAGGATTACATGTTGTGTGCCAGGATTACATGTTGTGTCCCAGGATTACATGTTGTGGCCAAGGATTACATGTTGTGGCCCAGGATTACTTGTGTCCCAGGGTTACATGTTTTGGCCCAGGATTATTGACTGGTCGTCTATCCTGCCGGCACCGTTAATCCCACAAAAGAAAGCATAATGCGTCCTATATCACCGTTAATAAGCTTCCAAGCACCTGATCTTAGAGTTCAATAACCGATTGTAATTAGGGAGAAAGTCTGACTCCAGTCGTCTTACGGTACGTCTGAGCCTACTAATTGAAATGATTCAGGCGGGCAGAGTTGCTTATCGTGTTGCATCATATGCAAATGTGTCCTTGCAAATTCATGCAAATTCATGTGCATGCAAATTCTTGTCAATGATCCTCCATCAGAACGGCTATAAAACAGGTGTTTATGTGAGGAAGTGCAACTGAATGTAATCTAACTGTTAGCTCTAGCAAGTGTACACTAACTGCTTTTCTTCAGCCGATATATGTATAAAAATAGGTATATAAATATCTAGGAATATATATATGGGCCTAGGTAAGCATATGTTAGCAGATGAAAACGTGGATTATTTAACGATAAAAGTCCTTATTTCAAGCATTTTCCCCATCTTCTTCTTGAGAGGTTATCTTGAGATGATTTTGGGGCTTTTTTTAGTGTCCCCGCGGCCCGGTCCTCGACCAGGCCTCCACCCCCAGGAAGCAGCCCCTGACAGCTGACTAACACCCAGGTACCTATTTTGCTGCTAGGTAACAGGGGCAAATAATGCAAAATTAACATACAAATGGGTTGAATTAATGGGTAATAATTATATATATTTTTTATATTTCACAATTAGGAAAACAAACCCGTACACAAAGTTGTCCGAGTGCGTTGAACAGAGTTGATCAAGATTAGACACTTACCTTCCTGCTTTGTCTCTGGTCAATGCATTCAGGCAACGCTCTGCAATGCAGTGAATAATGGAGTTGCCTCACCTCCTGCATGACTGATGACTCGAGACCTAATCTTGGTCTTACACATCATTAAAACAAAGACATTTTTTTTTACTCTCGCCTGTCATCTGCTTGTGTGGGAACCGACCTGTAAGATTTATATTTATTTAATTTATATGAATTTATATAGAATTTATATATACATTAATTTATATATCTCGATAGCAATTTGTATGATGTTAAGTGGACTGTATTTCTGCAATAATCTCACAAATCGATCCTTACACATTAGGGGGGGTTACATTAAATTTATATATATGCAGCCAATCAAAATACAGTATTAACTACATATATTAGTAAATCAATTGGAGGTGCCTTATCTTATTGTACAGCAGGCTTAGTCCACCAGATATAACTGGGATGTAGACACTAAATTATCCTCGTGTGAGGCTAGCTTCCATCACCCATAGTAACTGATATACCAAGATTAATTCTTGCTTCCTCTTCTTGTTCCTGTCAAAGGGTACTAGCTGTAAAGCCGGAATCCTAATATGTGACAGCTATATCAGAGAAAACACTGTATATTAAATAATAAGGACCAAGGTTTAATTACCTTTATTAAGAGGCTCGTTCGCATCCTAACCGGTTCGCCCTTATCTACCTAACATTAACTGGCCAGAAATTATTAGATAAACGGGTTTCGGTAGGACACTTCCCTTGTTTATGTTGACAGCGTGTTGATGATGGTAGAACACTTTGATCTCCGTAACACTTCGTCCAAGACAAATTATAGGAGCTGAATTTCCTCCCCAGCGCCTCTGGTCTTAACAAACAATGACTGACCTCTCACCATCACTGACACCTTGGCTCTCCTTGTCCAATGTCAATAAGTAATAGAAACGTCACATTTACTTTTTTTATACTGATAATTAAGTTAATTCAAAATGAGATGTTTTTATGATATTAAAAGTCCAATGACTAATATATTTAAGAATAATTCCCAACAGAATAGCTGGTGAATTTATAGTACTATGTGGCAATGATATCCCGTTTTCTATTGACGAAAAATTCCACTACAAGCTACATTTTCTATGGGTTAACTTGTGTATACAACAGCAGCAATATTATCTGCATATTGCCTGTAATATTATTAAATGGTGTCGGGTTTTCCGACAGCTTGAACGTCTCTATGTCGTACTGGTCTGTGGTGGCTGTGTGTGTCCTGGGCACCCACGTACTGGTCTGTGGTGGCTGTGTGTGTACTGGACACCCGCGTACTGGTCTGTGGTGGCTGTGTGTGTACTGGACACCCGCGTACTGGTCTGTGGTGGCTGTGTGTGTACTGGACACCCACGTACTGGTCTGTGGTGGCTGTGTGTGTACTGGGCACCTGCGTACTGGTCTGTGGTGGCTGTGTGTGTACTGGGCACCCGCGTACTGGTCTGTGGTGGCTGTGTGTGTACTGGACACCCGCGTACTGGTCTGTGGTGGCTGTGTGTGTACTGGACACCCACGTACTGGTCTGTGGTGGCTGTGTGTGTACTGGACACCCACGTACTGGTCTGTGGTGGCTGTGTGTGTACTGGACACCCACGTACTGGTCTGTGGTGGCTGTGTGTGTACTGGACACCCACGTACTGGTCTGTGGTAGCTGTGTGTGTACTGGACACCCACGTACTGGTCTGTGGTGGCTGTGTGTGTACTGGACACCCACGTACTGGTCTGTGGTGGCTGTGTGTGTACTGGACACCCACGTACTGGTCTGTGGTGGCTGTGTGTGTACTGGACACCCACGTACTGGTCTGTGGTGGCTGTGTGTGTACTGGGCACCCACGTACTGGTCTGTGGTGGCTGTGTGTGTACTGGACACCCACGTACTGGTCTGTGGTGGCTGTGTGTGTACTGGGCACCCGCGTACTGGTCTGTGGTGGCTGTGTGTGTACTGGACACCCACGTACTGGTCTGTGGTGGCTGTGTGTGTACTGGACACCCACGTACTGGTCTGTGGTGGCTGTGTGTGTCCTGGGCACCCGCGTACTGGTCTGTGGTGGCTGTGTGTGTCCTGGGCACCCACGTACTGGTCTGTGGTGGCTGTGTGTGTACTGGACACCCACGTACTGGTCTGTGGTGGCTGTGTTTGTACTGGACACCCACGTACTGGTCTGTGGTGGCTGTGTGTGTACTGGACACCCACGTACTGGTCTGTGGTGGCTGTGTTTGTACTGGACACCCACGTACTGGTCTGTGGTGGCTGTGTGTGTCCTGGGCACCCGCGTACTGGTCTGTGGTGGTTGTGTGTGTCCTGGGCACCCGCGTACTGGTCTGTGGTGGCTGTGTGTGTCCTGGACACCCACGTACTGGTCTGTGGTGGCTGTGTGTGTACTGGACACCCACGTACTGGTCTGTGGTGGCTGTGTTTGTACTGGACACCCGCGTACTGGTCTGTGGTGGCTGTGTGTGTCCTGGGCACCCACGTACTGGTCTGTGGTGGCTGTGTGTGTCCTGGGCACCCGCGTACTGGTCTGTGGTGGCTGTGTGTGTACTGGGCATCCGCGAATTGCATTTTTTCTTTCGTTACCAGCTGTGATATTGGTGCTGTGAGTGCGTGTAGTGAGTGTATTTTGAGTGCGTGCAGTGAGTAATTGTTGTGGGTTGTCAGTGTGCAGTGGGTGGAATGTTTGGCGTTGGTGCAGATTTTCGTGGTTGCAAGGTGGGGGTAGGGGAAGGAAAGGCTGATGACACACTCACGACACACTCATGACACACTTATGTGTGAATGTTTGTCTACTGAAGTAAGTGATGTGTCGTGGGAAGATGGAGGAGTGCTGTCACAGTGTGTCAAGCGTGAGTGTGTTCGTAAGTGTGTCAAGCGTGAGTGTGTTCGTAAGTGTGTCAAGCATGAGTGTGTTCGTAAGTAGTGAATTACATTTACTCGTAAAACGTAAACAAACAGACGAGCATCGAATCTAATATCAGCCTGTCTTCATATCAATCATTTAGTATCTCTAACGCCAATTGGAGGTGAATATCTCATCGTAAAATCTTTCTTCAACTCCCAATTTACATGTTTTTCATCTAGAAATTGTAAACGATATGGCTGAGTACAAGAAATTATTACCTCAAGCGAGAGCATCGAGAGGATGATGCGACTGGAGGAGCCAGATCGCAGCATCACTCATCCGTGCGTTCATTGGCCACTGCCAGAGGATAAGTGGGTGGAGTTATGTGACGTAACACACCCGTTCGCCAATCATACAGGCCAAAATACATGACGTCACAAACCCACGAGCCAATGAGAGGGATCAATTTATAATAGGTGTGGCTAAGGATACACTGGCTGCCAAGATCAGAGACCAGGATTATTACCAGGATAATACAAAAAATAAACGCGAAGAGATTTAAATATTTTTCTTCCTGGAAATCGTGGTGGCTGAGGGGTAAGGTCACAGCAGGTGACTCCCAAGAGAAAGGACCCGGGTTCGATTCCCGCGCAGGAAGCAGATATTTTGGGCACGATTCCTTACACCAGGTCCCTTGTTAACTCGACAATAAAACAGGTATCTTGGAGTTACGCAACTGTTGTGAGCTGCATCCTGTAGAAGGGCAGTAGTTGGCCTCGTGGGGAACCTGGGATAAAGCTATCAGGCTTCCTGTCCCCGGCTGTGATAAAGCTAACCATGACAGGGGACGGGAGGGAATGTAGGTAGAGGAAGATATATAACATTGACCAACAGAATGGGTTAGGAAAAGGGTGAGAGAAGAGAGAAGGGACTATGAGGAGAAAGCGTTATCTTGAGGTTATCTTGAGATGATTTCGGGGCTTTTAGTGTCCCCGCGGCCCGGTCCTCGACCAGGCCTCCATCTCCAGGAAGCAGCCCGTGACAGCTAACTAACACCCAGGTACCTATTTTACTGCTAGGTAACAGGGGCACAGGGTGAAAGAAGCTCTGCCCATTGTTTCTCGCCGGCGCCTGGGATCGAACCCAGGACCACAGGATCACAAGTACAGAGTGTTGTCCGCTCGGCCGACCGGCTCCCCAAAGCGTCAAGCCATTACGACTATATAGCATTTGTTAGGGATCAGGATAAGGATTGGGGATGGGACGGGGGGGGGAAAGGTAGAGAGAGAGAAAGATAATTAAAGAAAGGGAGAGAAAGAGATAAGAAAATAAAGAAATAGATAGTAAGAGATAGAGACAGAGAGAGAATATAATATATATCCCTTTTTACAATTAAAGACACAAAGACTGAGGGTCAAGAAAACTTCCTGCTACTGGCAGTTCGTGTGGCTTCAAGGTCGCCCACAATCTGCACATCATCTTGACTAATTGTAGGCGACGACAATTAATTACTGCGCCTGTTACTGAAGTGAGAATCACCAATATCTTCGTGGCTTGCCCTGTAGTTACCAAGAATGATGGTGGACTCTTATCGTGTGTGTGGACGATCTATATAATTACTTAATTAACAGACAAACCTGGCAAACTCCAGTCTTAGACAGCATTCGTAATCCTTACTCAAATATTTGCGCTTCTTAAATATAAAGGCACTACACACACACTCAAGTGTACTCTGTATTTATAAAGTTCTGAAATGCAGTACTAATCTTTTTCTAAAGCGCCTCCGATGTTGTTTTAGATTCAGCTACTCTGAACGAATGTTGCAAGTAGCACGGGCTATGGTGAGCCCGGAGTGGATCCGCGCTTTCTACAGAAGGCTGTAATAGAGCGTATGAACGGTAGAGCGACGGTCTCGCTTCATGCAGGTCGGCGTTCAATCCCCGACCGTCCAAGTGGTTGGGCACCCATTCCTTCCCCCCCTCCCACCTCCCACCCCATCCCATCCAAAAATCCTTATCCAGACCCCTTCCCAGTGCTATATAGTCGTAATGGCTTGGCACTTTCTCCTAATACTACCCTCCTTCTCAAATACAATCAAATACTGTATTTAACCAATTTAAGAGGAAACAAAGAAATGCCTAATTAACATGAAACAAGACCTTAACACATTTCTCCATCCTAAATAAGACAATTTGTTTTGTCCTTCATGGACATGCCCAGGCACTCAGCCCCGGGCCCAGACTCGTGGAATTCAATATTTATAAAGAAATGCAAAGTGCCAATACACTTGAGTACTGCTCAGTACTCACTGACCTTTTCAGAGCAGGTGAGATTGCTGAAATAGACGGGAATATAGAGAACATATACGGTTCGAACATAGACGCGATAAAACACCAAAATTATTGGGATCGTCTCAAAGCCCTCCAAATGTACTCACTTG
This sequence comes from Procambarus clarkii, assembly GCF_020424385.1. Lineage (NCBI taxonomy): Eukaryota > Metazoa > Arthropoda > Malacostraca > Decapoda > Cambaridae > Procambarus > Procambarus clarkii. The sequence goes on from NW_025567687.1 coordinate 28,711, forward strand.
AAAGAAGACGAGAGAGATACCAAATAATATACACATGGAAAATACTGGAGGGCCAGGTCCCTAATCTACACAGTAAAATAACAACGTACTGAAGTGAATATGGAAGAAAATGCAGAATAGAACCAGTGAAGAGGTAAGGTGCCATAGGCACAATCAGAGAACACTGAATAAACATCAGAGGTCCGCGGTTGTTCAACATCCTCCCAGCGAGTATTAGAAATATTGCCAGAACATCCGTGGACATCTTCAAGAGGAAACTAGATACTTTTCTTCAAGAAGTGCCGGTCGAACCGGGCTGTGGTGGGTATGTGGGCTTGCGGGCCGCTCCAAGCAAGCAACAGCCTGGTGGACCAAGCTCTCGCAAGTCAGTAGGAGAACTCTCAGAACCCCATCAAGCAGGTAACCCTGATTAGTGGACTTCCTGTCTACATTGGGAAATCACACACGCAAGTTTGTGACTTCATATTGCTTATAATTCGCACAATCCCCGGTTCGAATCCCGGACGGGACAGAAATGGTTGGGCACATTTCATCTCACCTAATGCCTCTGTTCACCTAACAGTAAGTAGGTACTCAGGAGTCAGTTTGTTGTAGGGTTGCATCCTGGGCGGGGTCAGTAATTCAACCCTGGGGAGAGGGGAGGGGGGGGCACCTCGATAAAAGCCTAACGTATATGAATACACTCTGGCTTCCTGTCCCCCAGACACAATGAATAAGTAATTCACTGATAATTCATTGGTTATAAAGCTAACCAAATTCTTGGGATAATCAAGCGTACTTTTGATTATAAGGAAAAGAAGGTAATGGTTTAACTAAATAAATCTCTGGTGCGCCCCCATTTGGATTACTGTATCCAGGCATGGAGACCTCATCTCCAGACGGACATAGTTCCTCTGGAGAAGGTGCAACACCGGGCAACAAAAGTCATCCCAGAGCTAAGTCATCTCCCGCGTCAGGAAGGGTTGAGGGCCACAGGGCTAACACCACTACAAACCAGACATGACAGGGCGGATCTCACTGAAACTTTTAAAATATTGAACAAGTCAGAGGATGTTGATCCGGATGTTTTCTTCAGGAAGTCAGATGTAACACAAACAAGGAGCAACGGTTTCAAACTCAACAAGCCACAATGTAGGACTGAGAACAGGAGATGTTTTTTCACCCACAGGGTTATTAACCCGTGGAACCGCCTACCCGCCGTATCCGTAAATGATAAATCTGTGCTGGGTTTTAAAATATACCTAGAAAAGGCCATCAAGGCAAATAAATGGGAGGACCTTCGACAAGCTGTCGGCTTCCTGTCCTCGTCCAGACCACTAGGTTTAATGACCCTCAAGTAAATCTGGTATTTCATATCCTGGCCGGGAGGATTTACTGGGCGTAAATCCTTAACTGTAGCCTCTGTTTAACCCAACAGTAAAATGGGTACGTAAAAATGTTAAACGATTTGGCGGGTCGTATTCCGGGGAACATAGGATTAAGGACTTGTCCTAAACGCTACGTATACTAGTGGCTGTACAAGAATGTAATAACTCTTGTATATATAAATAAATATATAAATAAATAAATAAATAAATAAAATATTTGTTTTTGTTATACTGCATATACATTATATGCAAGTTTACCATCAAATATTTGGTTTGTTTTCTATAAAATAAACATAATAAGTTGTAGAAAACGCTTTTAAAGGAGAGACCGCTTTAAACTTAATTTCTCTGCGTTCTGTCGCGTTAAATAAAATATTCCCATAGTGTTTAATAAAAATATTTCAAGTGTGTATTTTGTTTATTGACTCAGTTTAGGTAAGCTAATATAATTGCATATAAATAAGGCACTTCATGTATAAACTCTCAGAGTTTAGTGAAACTCTGAGAGTGAAATTTTCACCCACATAATTCTCTTTTTCTTGAGCATGTCCTCATAAGGTATCAAAGGTGTTTCCTCTGCATATACCTCCTCCTCTGTGATGCCTCCTCTGTGATGTGCAGACCTCTGAGATGCCTCTCAGAGGTCTGTGTGATGGAGTGACTCAAGTCTTTCTCAAGACCAATCAACGAATCTCGTTTTCTTTTTAAAAGCGGATATATAATGATAGATACGAATGTATTCATTTGGTAAAATGAACACAATGAAACAATGGTTTAACAATGAAACCAAAAATACTGTGGTATATTTGATACAATCTTGATATAATTTTGATACAATCCGGTGACCTCGATAGATGTTAGTTCAGGCGGACAATAAACCCCTGACAAGATAATGTTTATTTATTTATTTATTTATTTATATATATACAAGAAGGTACATTGGGTTTGTGAGAATACATTGGATAGTACAGTAATTACATTCTTGTAAAGCCACTAGTGTAATCTAGCCACTAGCCACTAATGTAAATTATTTGGACTAAATACAACAATATGGATGTATTACTAGTTCGTTAGTTAATACACGCTGGATAATAACAGTATGGTCGTGTGAGGGAGATTATACACAGAAAATATGACATGATTAATTCCGGATAGTAAGAACCTCCTTTTATATGGAACGATACAAAAATTAAATAGCAATTATATTTGAACATAACTGAGGCATACTAACAGATGAAAGGTTTTAACAAGGAGATAATTAAAACGTTATTAAAACAGCTTAAGCTAAAACAGGTAATAATGAATTCAAATTGGATAAAAAAATAATTGAAAAGAAGGTACGTAGCAGATCTCAGCGTAAATTGACCTGACTTGACCTGAGGGAGAGAAAGATATGAGGTGTACCTCACTTCTTGGAGTATATACTGAGAGTTTTTGGTGATAGTTCAGGTCTCGGATAGATTTAGGGTTGGAATCCATTGCAGTAAGCAACTATAGCTACTGAAAGCCGAGGCCCAGGAGCTAAAATCCTCCCCCCTCCCCCCCCCCCCCCTGCAAGAACATATAAGTACACACAGATCGCCGGGCCAACGGCAGCATCTTCTCCTTAAGATAGTTTAGTTCATTTATTATGCACCCCATACCCATCTTGTGGGCGGTAGTGGAAAGGGTTACAGAGGCACATAATGGGCTCAGGGACTGAACCCCACAATTCATAAATATATTCACGCTTAAAACTCGCATATAGCAAAACAAGAGACTGAGTACGAAGCTTTTATGTGATATATAAACGCTAAGCAGCATACCAAAACACATGAACCATCGGATATACACATTCCGGGTGGTATATCCCGCTTCTCGGTGTATATATATACACACACCAAGTTTAATCCTGGAGTGTGTTCAGACAAAATATACGTGTGCTGGATAGTCAGTAAATCTTTTGAGGTGGCCATAATAATCTTCCCGTGGCCGATAGTTCATGAGGTCCCCCACCACACACCAGACCAAAAGGTTTAAAGTTACTTAAAGTGTAAGATCCAGTTGGATGCGGGGGGGGGGGGGGAAATGTGCGCTACTTGATGCTACTTGGGACCTGAGTATGTGTTCCTGGCAGTAACACCGTCACCATTATCACCGCTGCTTGCCCTAGTGTCACCATTCCTAATCCCCTCCACCATTTCCACTCAAGGCTCTAACATCATCACTATCACCTCTTTTTTTTCATCCACATCATCACCATTTAATTCACGATATCTTTCACTATCACTAACATCTTCACAACCACAAACGTTATCACTTAGCGTTTAATGATGATAGTGACGTTACTACAGTCATCATCATCACCATCACCTAAATCACCATCACCTGTAGGGGGAGGGGGAGACGGGGGGGGGGGGTAGGCGCTCTCCCCCCCCCCCCCC